>JBAGKK010326735.1:0-19537 GCA_037177015.1 Euceroptres primus
CTCGCTTCGCTCGTGCGAAAAACGTCTCGTGCGCTAAATAATCACCTCTCACACACGTATCGAAATGTACTATTATAATCTATAAAGAAAAAAAGTATCCTATCATATCATTTAAAATATTTAAAGCTACGAAACCCTTCCTTCTAGGCGCTTGTCAACTACTATAACTAATTTTTCTACTATGAAATTGTAGTTTTTTAAAAAAGATTAGTAGAAATGCTTACTAAAGCAGTCGATGAACGACTTTGCACTACATATTTCATTAGTAGAAAACTACTAATTCTTTTTAGAAATTATTCCCTTAAAGATGTTCACTAGGGTCGATCGAAAAACACAAATTTTGGAAATTGACGCCTTAGGACTGAAAAGTTTCCTATTGGGTCCCTCATAACTTGTTCAAAATTTGAAATTAATCGATTCTTATTCTAAGGTTGGGCGAATCTGAAATAAGTTTGAAAAATTCGCTTTTCTCAGAGTTTTGAACAAATCATCAATGTTCCTTTTTTTAGAAATTCACTTAACATGCCCAATTTTTATAAATTTTGCTGAATTTCGAATTTGACTTTATACAGGAGAAAATTCCATTCTTATGGGCCTCTTAAAATTAAAAAAAGTTCTAGAAGCTCTGCAAACTTGAATAAAATTTTTTTGAGCCTCCAGAAACTTTCTGGCACTCAAAATATACTACCAAAAAATTGGGAAGAATTCAACATTTGAAATGACTATAATCTGATCCGGATTAAGAATATTGCCATTTTAAATGTTTAAGTTTTCCTAATTTTTTTGTAGATAGATTTTGAGTGCCAGAAAGTTTCTAGATGTTCAAAAAAATTTTATTATAATTTGCAAAGTTTCTAGAAGTTTTTATTTTATTTTAAGGAGTCCATAGGAATGAGATTTTCTCCTATATAAAGTCAAATTAAAAATTCAGCAAAATTGATGAAAATTGGGATTATTAAGTGGATTTAGAAAAAAAGTTAGATTAGTGATTTTTTCAAAAATCTGTGATCAACGAATTTTTTAAAACGTATTTCGGCTCCGCCCAACCTCAGGAAATTAATTGATTCGTTTCAAATTTTACACAAGTTATGAAGGACCCAAAAGAAAAATTCTCAATGCTAAGGCGTTCTCCATTTCCAAACTTTGTGTTTTTCGATCCACCCTAATGTTCACCCCTTATCGTGCCTCAAATTTGTATAGATTTTGAAATAGTTTGTAAAATCGAGGAAAATAACCACATTATTGAGTGTAACAAATTTTGAAATAGAAATCTAATTGCGATTTAGAAAAAAAAGCTGAATCTGTAACTGCTTATTTAACATTGATGTTAAATAAACAATTACAGAGAGATTGAGAGAGAGATTTCGTATTTTCTCTTTCGCTTTAAAAAAAAATCGCCTGGAAGTGACAATTCAATCACTGATCTAGATTTATATTGCACAACAACGTTTTTATTCTTATATGGCTGAATTCATTTCAAATCGGGCAGGCTGTGCATGTGTAAGTCACAGAATTGTTTCCGGACGAAATATGTTGTTTTTCAAAGGATTTTAGATGACACGTGTTTGACCGATTTGATGAAACAATTTTTTTGACACTTTGTGTCAAAACACAATGTCACACACCATTTTTTTGAACTTTTAAAGCTGGTGACACAGTTTTTCAAAAATTAGTCCAAATTTTTCTTTAAAGTGTTGTAGTTTCCAAAGCAATATAGGTATTTGACTTTCTCTTTTTGATTTTGATAGATCCTTTTGCTGTTTTTCGGAATATTTCAAAAATTTTCAAAATTGACAAAATGACGGCGGTTTTTAGGAAAATGTTGAAACTCAATTTTCTCAAAAACCCCAGCGTTTTCATTTTTCTTAATTTTTTTCTAAGTTTGTACTAATATGGTGAATATAACCCAAAAGAGTTGTTCTTGTGCCCCCTTTTAAAAAGGAGAAAGAAATGATTTCTTTCTGAAAAATTAAAATTCGCATTTTTTGCCAAAATAAGTCGAGATACAAAAAAGTTAAAAGATAAAAGTTATTCGTCTTAAAAACATATAAAAAGTTTCTTGACACTTTTTTCTATATTGCGTTATATTCGACATTCTTACTAAAATGTAAATGAAATCGGTAAAAATTGTGTTTCCCTGACAATAATTCTATTTTATGCTTAAATTCAAGTCATAGCTAAATACGATTGTCAAGACATTCAAGACATAAAGAAAAATAAATAATTTAACTTCTTTCAAATAAAAAATATTTAAAGAAATAAAATTTCAAAATTTATAGTATATTGACTTTCTCCGAAAATACACGTATTTTTAAGAAAAAAGTTGAAACTTGTTGCTTTTCATTCTTTTTTATTTTTAATGACTTCATAAAATAGTATTATTTTCAGTGAAACACAATTTTTACTGATTTCATTTATATTTAAGTAAAAATTTCGAATATAATCCAAGATAGAAAAAAGTGCCAAGAGACTTTTCTTTAGATATTTTCAAGGCGAATAACTTTTAACCTTTAACTTCTTTTGTATCGCGTCTTATTTTGGTCAAAAATGCTAATTTTTATTTTTCAGAAAGAAAAAATTTCTTTCTCCTTTGTAAGGCGCGGGCACAAGATAAACTCCTTTAGGATATATTCACTATATTAGTACCAATTCAGAATAAAATTAAGCAAAATAAAAACGCTGAGGTTTTTGAGAAAATTGAGTTTCAAAATTTTCAGAAAAACCGCCGCTATTTTGTCACTTTTGAAAATTTTTGAAATTTTTCGACGAATTCCGAAAAATAATGAAAAGATCTAGCAGGATAAAAAAGAGAAAGTCAAATTACTTTGTAAAGTCAATTACTTTGGAAACTACAACACTTTAAAGAAAAATTTGGACTAATTTTTGAAAAACTGAAACACCAGCTTTAAAATTTCAAATATTCATAACTTTGTCAAAAAAATTGTTTCAGCAAATCGGTCAAATATGTGTGGTCTAAAATCCTTTGAAAAACAACATATTTCGTCCGGAAACGATTCTGTGATTTAAAAATGCACAGCATGACCGATTTGAAATGAATTTGGCCTCTTCAGTTCTATTTGGGTGGTTCTTATTAAAAGATAGTCAAATTGACATAACATTTATCTAACTAGCTATCTACCTAGTAAGCTTATTTTTAATTAAATTCATCCAAATAGAATTGTAGACAATATTTTAAAGAACAAAATACATTATCGTTGTTGAAGATTCAATTTAGAATTACGATTTTTTCTATAGGGACAGGAAATCTCTAGTAACTAATATTAAATAAACAATTTCATATTGAACTATTTTTTTCTATGACGAACTTTCATTGCTCTTTTAAAATTTGTTAAATTTAACAATATAGCAATTTTCTTCGATTTTATATATCTTTTAAAAATTTGAGGTACGATAAGGAGTGAACATCCTTAAACAAAGAATAGTTTTTTGAGGCTATACAGATAGTCTCAATAATTTAAAAAATCGCGTAATAAACATTTCATATGGTTAATTTAGTTGTGTAAGTTATTTCTATTTTACAGGTTCAAGAAAAAAGATTTTTTTCATTAAAGTTTATGGTATTAATTAAAAAATGGTACCTGGAAAATTTATTTTTTGACCTGGGAAACCTGGAAAAGTCCTGGAACTTTTTAAGGAGAAACGCTAGACACCCTGATTTACATATCAGCTACACAGAAAACCGCGGGTGTTAATTTTGTTGCAGCTCATTTGTCAAGATTCTCAAAATGAGAATTCGACAAATTTCAACTTCCCAGCTGTAGCATGAATGTAGTTGCGTTTCATACAAAACTCTCTAGGAATAAATAAATAAACTTCATGCATAGCCCTTGGTACCATCTCGATTCCACCAAATTTTAATTCTCCCAAAGTTTATTTTCCCCAAAAATTAAAACAAAGTACGAATTTATAAGATAGGAGTGCTCATTATTAAAAGTCAATGAAGTCGGTAATGACGATATTGAGAAACGAATGGATGTCGCTCCAAAGCACTCCTTGAATTAAAGGCTAATTATATTAATTGCAGACCACATTTCACGAAGAGAAATAACCAGTTCGACAAATTTTAAGTTTTATTATCTTCTCTTATTATTATCATCTATTATTTTTTATTTTGTTATACATTTTTATACCTTCTTTGTATGTTTTTCACAGATCTAATAAATGGTTTTTTGACTGATGAGGATCCAAACAGTAACCGAAACGTTTTAAAAAAAATTATCGCATCTTTCCTTTTGACGTTCATTTCCATGACTGGTGCTTCACTACTTAAAATAAAAACGTGGAGAATAAACATACAACACATAGTAATACAATGTGAATAAACATACAAAACAAAAAACATACAACACGTAGTAATACGACTGTATTATGTTGCTAGGGAATTTTATCTGCATCGGCTTTAAAGTTTAGAATGGCATGGCAAAATAGTGTCATCTTAACCTACGTATCCAAACACTGCAAATTTATTTCAAATCACAGGAACACGCTGTTGAACAAGAGGAAATTAAAAATTATATCATTTTTATTATCTCAACTATATAAGTTGACAATTGTCATCCATTTGGTGGAAATAACTGGGAACAAGTCATCCATTTGGTGGAAATAGCTGGGAACAAAATTGTTTTGATACCTGAATAACAGTTCGATTCGAGATTCAACGATTCTCAAAATGAGAAAAAACAGTCTCAATCCAACACTTTATCACTAGATTCTCAAAATGAGAACGATGTTCTCAAATTTGTTGCACCTAGAAATAACACCAAAAGTGGTGTTGTTTGAGGATCTGTGTATAGAGAGGATTTGAGGATTTACTGTGTATAGAGAGAGGATCATCAGTTAACTTTCACAAAGTGATTGCCTGAAACTAAAATTAAAATATTGAAAAACAGTAACTTCGGTGAATATTTGAACTGTTTTCATGGAAGAATTTATGTTCATTAATTAACAGCTAACATTTATTTCATGCCCACAGAAACTGATTAAAACGAAGCTTTTCTCACTCGAGATAAGCACATAGGCTTCATAAAATCAATTGATTTAAGACTCACTCAATCTCGTCTGTATGAATAACAAGGTCGTAGATAGTCTAGTTATCTGCTCGATAATGTTCATAAATTAGCGAAATACCAGGCGCGATATCACGCACTAATTCACTTCTTCTCAGCTACTATGCCAGCTTTTCAACATGATAGAATTACAGTTGTTAATAGTAATGGTAGCAGCAATTCCATCGGTAAAGTTACCGTTTTGGTTTATCGCGACCGCAATACGAAACTCATAAAATCCTAAATTCATATTATAATCGCCTTGAGTATTAGTGCACATGTGCAACGTACTATAAAGCTTTCGTTGGCTTTCGAAAGTGACACTAGCTTATGTATTCCGTTCTCATAAGTCGAGGAGCCAATTGCACAATTTTAATTTTCTTCTAAGTTTTAAATCACACTCAGAGTGAAATGGTTACTCAGGTGTTGGAAATATTTATAGGCCAAGTATTAATGGTTGTTATGAACAGCAATTACATGAATTTAATTTCAAAAGTTGTATTCGAATGGGCATTTTTTTAAATGTTAACATAATATGAAAGTTATTAGGTTCAAGACTGTTCCGCTTATAAGAAAAGAAGGGTAACAACAACAAACAAACAACATGATTACAACTCTATTTTTAATCCTATTGTTCCTGAAAGCTGATCAACATTATGTTCCCTTACCCTACTTCAGCAGACATGAGATGATGGAATGATGCATTTATAGAAATATCGTAATTACTAAACCGCATTACTCCTTATCTTTTTGCTATTGTTCCCTCACACTTCCGTATGTTCCACTCCCCAACTTTCATTACAAGGGACATATATGCAGCAAGCGTTCTATCCACATAAAGACAAAAGCCATTGCTGGTGAGCATGTGTATATATATATATATATATATATATATATATATATATATATATATACCGTATATACCTCTTCTTTGTACACTTCTTTTTCACTGGGAATAATGAAAGACTCTTTTGTTAAGGAAAATTGCAGTCGCGAAAAGAAGTGATTGTTATTAACCTGGATCAAAAAATCCACTGATTAAAGAATCAGTGGGTGCAAGAATCATTCAGATGTGCAATTAAGTTCCAATGTTTTTTTTCTAAATAAAAGTTTGAAACCATTCTAATAACTAACTAAAGAAGAATAGAACTAACAAGCACAAACTTTTAATTGTTCTGACAGCCAACAATTTCCTATCAAAATTGACATTTATTACCCTAGATAATATTCTCTGTACATGTATTTCAATCGTGCAATCGCAATTCGGACATTGACTCCCGTGGTCGTGGAATTAGCTCCTAATTTATTAAATGAGACCGAAGAAGTGTAATACCATTGGAGACTTCACGATGCATCCGATAAATTTCTCAATCGGTATTATCTGTTATTATCGAGGATCGCCACGTGAGATCAATGAACACCGTGTAACATGTAATTACACACAAGTGTAACGTGATTAATTGGATTGACTGCACCCTGTTTCCCGAAGGGTGATAAATTAGGGAGACGCTCGAGGCATGATATTCCGCAAGATGATACGATGCGTATCATCATCCTTGATTCTTATCTGAAAATGTCTCAATTTTCAGTTCTGTAAGTTTACTAGTTAATTACTATTTAATAACTAACAATTACTACTGTGAAATTGTTTACTTGGATTTTTCATATTGTATGATAATATTTTCTTTATTATCCTTAGGTACACGTCTGACGATAAAAGTAATTCTCCTCATGTACACTTCTCTTACTCCTCTTAGGCGAGCGGATTATCCGAAAAAGAATTTACTATAATTTTCATTTCTCCTAATTGTCAATGTACTTAACTTTTATTTTTCCGAATTATCATTTGCAGATAATTATTTTTACGAATAACGATCTACCATAACTTTTAATCTTTCAAATTACTGTTTTCCATAATTTCTATTCTTTCGAATTACTATTTTTCATAATTTTTATTCTTCCGAATTACCATTGGCCATCATTTTTATTTTTTCGCATCACCATTGGTCATAATTTGTATTCTTCCGAATTATCGTTTCTCATACATTTTATTCATCCAAATTATCGTTTCTCATATTTTTTATTCATCCGCATTACTATTTGGTATAATTTTTATTTTTCCGAAATACTCTTTGCCATAATTTTTATTCTTCCGAGTTACTATTTTACATAATTTTTATTCTTCCGAGTTACTATTTTGCATGATTTTTATTCTTCCGAATAACCATTTGACATAATTTTTAATCTTCCGAATTACCATTTGCTTTAATTTTTATTTCTCCGAATAACCGTTTTTCATAATTTTTATTTTTCCGAAATACCATTTGTCATAAATTTCATTCGTTTTAATTTGCATTTAACCTAATTTCTATTTTCCCGAATCACCCTGTGCCATAATGTGCATGTAACGTAAATTTTATTCTTCATAACGGAAGTTCCGGTTAATGAAGTTGACGCTGTACAAAATAAGCGCGAAATTGTGGAAAATAGAAATTAGGTTGACTGCAAATTAGAACGAATGAAATTTCAGGCGTAGCATCGATTAAGTTCAACCCAAAAATGCTTACACATCTAGTTTCTCTTTTGTACCTGTTTTGGAGATGCCCCCGGTTGTTTTAAGCCAAGGAAGAAAAAAAACGTGCTATGCGTTTTTGAGAAAAAAAGATTTTTTCATTTTTAACAATGAAAAATCTCATTTTTCTCGAAAACGACGCAAAATATGAATAGCAATTCATAGTTCAAAATTGTTTCCCTTCCTAAAATCTATAAAATTATACCTTTACCAGATGTTTATCTTGTGTATTTTAACAAATTTTTTCAAAAAATATAGTAAAAATCGAAAAAATTGACTAAAGCAGCATTTAGTTTACGGAACTTTAACATTTTAGTTTTAAAAACTATTACTATTTATTACTATTATTATTACTATTACTTTTACTTAAGTAGCAATGTGAAGAGCATGTTATATGATATTATTTAGTTTCCTAAGCTTCAAAGTAAAGAAACATTGGTTTTTATTTTTAAAATTGAAGAAATATCGTTTTTAACGATTAAAAATCTCATTTTTCTCGAAAACGAAGCAAAATAGTAATAACAGTTTGAAGTTCAAAATTATTTTCCTTCCTAAAATCTATAAATTTATGCCCTCACCAGATGTTTATCTTGTGTATTTTAACAAATTTTTGCAAAACCAAAAAGAAAAAATCGATAGAGCGACTAAAATAGAATTGACTTTAACGATCTTCAACATTTTATTTCTAAAAACGTTTGCTTTTAAGTCAGTATCACTGTGAAGAACATGTTCCATGAGATTATTAAGGTTTCTGAGATTAAAAGTAAAGAAAAATCGGTTTTTATCTCTAAAATTAAACGAACATTATTAATATTTCTTCAATTTTAGAGATAAAAACCGATTTTTCTAAATTAAAGAAACATTAATAACGTTTAAAGTTTAAAAGCTTCATTTTTCTAAAACTTAAGAAACATTATTGTTAATGTTTAAAGTTTTAGAGTAAAGAAAAGTCGGTTTTTGTCTCTAAAATTGGAGAAACATTATTAATAATGTTTCTTTAATTTACCTAATTTCTATTTGAAGAAATAGAATGAAGAAATACAATAATCTATTTTTTCATAAAGATTGTGAATTGATGTTTTCTTAATGCTATAAGCTAATTAATTAACATAAAGAGTCAACTTATACATTTCAGTTGCTTTTTTATTGTTTAGGCAATGTTTAATTGTTTAAATGTCATTTTTACCTGAATCTGATAGAAAATCCTAGTCTTTTGTAAATAATTCAACAAGTTTCATTAGTTTATTTTAATCAAAACTTTTTTTAACTTCCTCTTAAGTGTCACAGAAAATCCCAAGGTATTATTTTAATCGGCAGCCAAATGAGAAATCGAAAAGCAAAAGACTGTTACAATAGAATAAATGATCCACCTTCTCTCTAAATCTGAATTAGTGAAAAGTGCGTCACTAATTCACTTTAGTGAAATTTTCTACTAATTATTAATAGTTTTTGACTAAAGCTTTAGTGAAAAGTTTAAAACTACTAAAAAAAATAGTGAAATACGACTAATAATTTGTAAAAATTTTTACTAAAGTAAATTAGTGACACACTTTTCACTAATTCAGATTTAGAGAGTTAGATCAAAATAATATTGCTGCATATTAAAATAATATCCTACGATTTGCTGTGATTTAAATAATTTTCTCTGCACAATAAAAACTTTCGATTAAAATAAAAAATAGCGACTAGAATGCGAGTGGTCGGTCCTTGGATTTCTAAGCGACTTTTCGAGGGTAATTCGCTCGCCTATCTACTCTCTAAATCTGAATTAGTAGTTTTCTACTAATGAAATAGTGCCGAATCGTTTACCAATTGCTTTAGTAAGCATTTCTACTAATTTTTAGTAGAAAACTATTAATTAATTGTAGAAAACTACTAATTCACGTAGTAAGGGTTATTAATTTATTTAGTAAGCCTTACTAGGTGAATTATTAGTTTTCTACCATAATTTAGTAGTTTTCTACTAAAAATTAATAGAAATGCTTACTAAAGCAATTGGTAAACGATTCGGCATGATTTCATTAGTAGAAAACTACTTACTCAGCTTTAGAGAGAAATTCATTTAGATTCTGATACGCTTGAGCTAGAATCTACGTTCAATTTACGTTGACATTTACAATGTCAACACAGTTCTTTAACACAATTACAATGTCTAATCTGTTAAATAAAATAATACCTCATTGATTACTTTCAATACTACATTAATTCTTTTTCTTGCAATTTGTTTCCTGCAAATCATAATTGTACACGCCCATGTTTAATGAAGATGCTTTTGAATGAATGCTATTTCAGTAGCATTGTTCAACAATGCTGGCATTGAATGTCATAAATTGAATTATACACACCTGACTGATTCTCAGCTAACAAGGGACACCAGCAATGCAATAAATAATTAGTATCTCTGAACTTTTGAATGGGAGGAATGAAAGATGCTGATAAACAAGATACAGTGACACGTCAATTGTGAAATGCAACGTCACGATTGCACATTGCACAAGGAAAACGATAATCAGTTGGATAGATAGTCCTTCTTTCTTGGCAGCCTGCTCTCATTGGCAGCGCGTGCACAAAGGCACAATGGCACGTAATCGTCTTTGCGATTGTAAGGAGATTTATAATTAGTCGCGCGCGATAACCGTAGCCGCAGTGGGGATTTATCGATGGCAATAAATAGCACCCCAACTGTGCACGAAGTTGCATATCTACCTGGAAGCATGCACTCAACTTACTCCTTGTTTTCTCGGTGTAAGTTCACACGCATTGCTGAGGACTTTGCACTCGGAAAAAAGTGCAGGAGTAATAAATTGTTTTCGTACTTTTAAATCATGACGGTTCTTTCAGCCAAACAAACCCCTCTTGAGGTGGGATTCCTTGTCAAGAGTTTACTCGCTCTTAAATCAAACGAGTCGAGCGACCAGTTCTATGAAGAGTCTGCGATGGAATTTATGGAGTTTAAGGAGAGCGAAATTTAAAAGCGCCATGAACTTTATTTTGTGAGAATAGAGATGAGTGTATTCTGAAGTGTTGAATTTTAAGATGATAGAGGAATTCATACCGAGATGGAGTTTAAAAGACTTTGAAACCACTCTCGTATATTAGGTTTTGGTTAAGGAATTTTTTCTGATTTTAACTTCTTTAAAGGGAGACTCTAAATTTTGAAAGAATTCTTTTATGATGTCAAAACGATTGAAATTGTGTCGCAGATGTTCTTTACGTTTTCTCTAAATCTGAATCAGTTAAAAGAAACTGATTGTCAGGCAAATTTGACTGACTCAAGAAGCAAGAAGTCAGTCACTGAAGAAATTGAAACTCTTTAAAGTCGCTTCCAAAGATTGAATTGAACTTTTGGCCTATTCTGAAAATTCAATTTTAGATATTATAAAAATTAAAAATTTAGACATCAGGAAAAAATTTTAAACTTATAAACTTCTTTATTCTTATTAAAAATTTGTTTTACTTTAATTTATATATTACCAAATTTCAAATTATTAGATTTTAAATGATAATATTCTCTGTAAATTATTACTGCAGGATTTTACTGTTTTAAATAACTTGAAATGAATTATAACTTAAACATTATAAAAACCTTTTATTTTTCGAAACATTTTCAAAAAATTTTGCCACAACCGAATTCATAAAAATATTTTAAAATACCGTAGAGTGGGGCTATTAGGTACAAATTTTACGTATTTTTTGAGGTTTTTTTTAACTTTACGCACAAGAAAAATTTTTTCAGCTTTTTCATTTTTACTGACAGAAGACTTAAGTCTGAAGAGAAATCAATCATTTCTAGATATTTAAATCATTTTCTACTTACTAATTATCATTGTTTAAAATGGATGAAATGGATGAAACTTTTTTTTATGTTCTAAATGAATAAAACAATTTTTTAATACTTAAATCCTATTTAGAATTATTATTTAACTATTTAAGAATACCTTCTGATGATAAAGTATGCAAAAAAGTTAAATTAAGAAATTCAAATTAGTTTGAGATTTATCAAACAGAAAAAATTAGACATTTAAAAATTTAAACATTAAAAAAAATTAAACCAATTAAACATCAACATTAATTTTAACGAAATATATTTTTAGAAAGATCTATAATCTGTTTAACATCCTCCTAAGATTCTAAAGTCATATCTAACCATTTAATTTACTGGCAGTCCCCAACTGAGCAATTTAACTGACCTATAATCTATAATTTAACTGATACAGAATTTCTGCTGAAAGCAAAAAGATTAGCTCTATATTAAAATACTAATAATTACAGATAACTTTTTAGAGATAATATTTTCTCTTATAATTGATCTTAAAATCTTCAAAATGCAACACAAAAACTTGATTCTGTCATTGATTGAGCTGCAAAATCGAAAATAATAGAAACTGGAAAGTGAGGTTAGGTTTCTGACAGGTATCCTCATATTATATACAGTTATATTTCGAAAACTATCAATTGTGAAATATTATTTCAATTTAGCTTTTTAAAAAATAAGTAATTAAAAATGAAACAAATACCCAACTGCACAAAACTGAAAAATTATCACTTGGCATTATTTGCTGAACCAACCGAATTGTACCGCCGATCTTCGAATTTTCATATATCACCTTTGAACGAATTAATGAAAGTACAAACTCGCACTTATAAACAAATTCCTTTTATCACTTAAATTTGGAAGAAAAACACGGGCAACCGAGAATTTTTTATTACTTTTAAACTATTCCTGACTCTGAATTTACCATGAATCTCCTGACTTCACGAAACTTCAAAATTAAAATCTCAGATCTACAGTTAGGAGAATCTATAAAATCGTGAATACAATTTTAGAAATAAGTAGTTATTAGGGTTATTTTATAATTTGTAAAATATTGACTAAAACTTGGCAACTTTAGCAATTAGCATCAGTCACCTGAAAGTGAAAAATCATCATTAATTTTTTTTGAGGTTATGAAAGATTTGCAAACGAATTCCAAAGAATCCAAATAAAAATTATAATAAATTATGCGTCTTATCTTTTTAAAATCATTACTTCAAGATATCAAGATTTTGGTGCTAATACCCGTCTTAAATTTTTTTCTAAAACAAACATTTGACGATCACATGAAACCCTCATAAAGGATTTAATGCATTGCATAAGATGAAATAATTAAAATGATAGAAATGGCAGTTTTAGAAAGTTAAGAAATTGTGATATCCTCATAAAAACCTACATAGCGACCTTTAAATATATTTTTTTTAATCTAAAAAATAGATCATTTTCCCACCAAAAAAAAAAGAAATTTCCGATTTAAGGTTTTACCAAATCTAGAAAAAACAATTTCATTTGTCACCCTAGCGTGCATCTTAAAAATAAAATATTTAACCCTATCTGATTTAATTGTGGTTGGGTATCTTAAAGTTTTTGGGCTCGCTGAATTCAAATCTGCTATCAGATTTTCAAAATTCACAATGGCAGATTCAATACGGCGGACGAAAATTTTCGAAAATTGAAGAAATTAACAAATATGTTTGGAATTTGATAAAATTGGTATCGGTAAAATTAAAAATTAAAAATTTTACTCGGTAAAATTCGTAACTTAAAAAAATTTCGGGATCGCTGAACCCAAATCTGATATAAGATTTTCTGAATTCAAAATAGTGGACCAAAATTTTCAAAAATTGAAGAAAGTAGCAAATATGTTTAGAACTTGATAAAATTAATCTCATTTAGGTTTTCGAGATCGCTGAATCCAAATCTGGTATCAAATGTTCAAAATTCAAAATCGCGGATTCAATATGGCAGGTCAAAATTTTCAAAAATATTTGGAACTTTATAAAATTGATCACATTTTGAATTCTGAAAATCTGATATCAGATTTGGATTCAGTAGCCTCGAAAACCTAAATATGACCCATTTTATTAAGACACATTTTTGCTAATTTCTTCAATTTTTAAAAATTTTGGCCCGACATTTTGAATTCTAAAAATCTGATATCAGATTTGGATTCAGTGACCTTAAAAGCATATAATATGAATTTTTCGTATTTTTCTGAAAACTTTTATCTTAGGTTAATTTTTAGCACTAAAACTTTATTTTCGCCAATCGGAAAAAATTAGTCAAAGCGTTCATTTTGTCAGTTTTTTTTTTGTTTTAATTATTTTAATATTGACTTTTTCAAGTGAAAATGTGGAAAATTGTATTTCGAATCAAATGTAGCATAAAAACTTTTAATCAGATAAGAATTATAGATTTTTACATTCTCGTCACTATGAGAGTGTATTAGATTTTTTTGTATTCGAAATTGATAGAGAAATTTTACCTATTTTTCACCGAAATCTGTCTATTGATTCTATTAAATTATAGTCTATTATAGAATATCTATAATTCTTATCCGATTAAAACTTTTGATGGCTCATTTGATTCGAAATACAATTTTTTACATTTTCAATTTAAAAAATTTGTTAATGAATTGTTTAAAACAAAAAAAACTGAAAAAATGGACACTTTGACTGTTTTTTTGATTGTCTGTCTAATTACTCCTTATAATGTGCAGCAAAATGAGAAATTGAGAAACAAAAGACTGTAACAATAGAGTAATGATCTACTTCACACTCAGAGAAAACTTATTTTAAAATTTAGAAAATTGTTTTTAACCTCTTTTTCTTGATTCAATATGAAAATTTGTTTATATCAAAAAATCATTGGCTTGATAAAAAAAAAGTTCGTTTGAATAAAAAAAAACTTTTTTACCCTATAGCAATGTAAGTATATTTTTGATTTAAAAAATTCTTTTTAATGTTTTTTTTTCTGAATGCAGATCAAAATAAATGTATTCGGAGTTTTGAATGTACAAATGAACGACATTTTTTCTTAACTCCAATTTATCTTGCAATATTGTTTGCTCCACCTCTACTGATATTCAGCGGGATTTATAAATATTGATTTCCATATTATTTTCCATTTCCATCATTTTCAAAAATAATTTCTGAATCTACTTCCTTATTAATATAAAAATTAAGTTATTAGGAATAATTATTAGTATCTTCTATTAAGAACTATCACATTTAAAAACTTTCTCCCATACAAATCATGAAAATTCACTGAACACCATATTATTTACTACAACATTTGTGGAAAATGTTTAAATAAATTACGATGTAATTATTTGTTATGCTTGAATATGCTTGTTCCGACAGTTGAATTTGCGTATATATTATGGAAAATATGACATCAATGTCATGTGCAAAAGTTGTCAACAGATAGAGTTTATGTTCGACAATTGACTGAACAATCAGTAATGCAGAAATAATAACTGAAAGAAATTAGTCATTTTGCATTACTAATTCAATCAGTAGGTTCGACCAGTGGTGACTGAACTATTTCATCAGTCCAACTCCCAAAAATAACTGACCTTTCAATTCAACTCTGTTGTACTGATTGAATCAGTCAAATTTCAACTCATTCAGATTTAGAGAGTTTAGATACTTTTTCAGAGTGGATCATATATTCAATGGAATGATTGCTTTGAGCTTTCAATTTCTAATTTTGGCGTATGACATAAATTTTCACAGATTTAATTTAATTTTCTTCTTTTCCTTGTTCAATTTATATTTTGGTATGAAGAACAATTTATCTAACACTTGAATGTTTCACCCACATGTTCCAATGATTTCTCAGTTTTTGAGGGTCTTCTTCTCGTGAAGTAATTTCGCACCGGCGACTAGATCAGCGATAGCGAGGACCACGTGGGGTGCGTTCATTTATCCGAGCAGCGCCGGAAACAAAATAATTAGAACGATGCCAGGGGAGGTGTGGCGCCAGAGGCCAGACTGACACAAAGGGAAGAAATGAGAGGGAGGAATTTGGTACCCTCAGAGGAACGTGTAATCACGTAAAAGTCCACCGTGACACCTACGGCTTCGTTTAACATCGTTCTCAATTATGCACCCGTTAAATGCCTCGTCCTGACGCCGTTAACTTTAAACAATGCTGTTTTGCGCTAATTTTATCTTCTCCTTGTTGTCACACCCCTTTTCTCATCCCTTCATCGTCTTACCCTTGCTCTTTCGATGAATTCTAAACTTACCTCGAGGCATCGACGCGACGCATACGCACACTGAATTTTCTGGGAAAGCTGAAGGGGCTTCACGAGGGCTGATTTAATTTAATCCCTTGAAAGGGGTAAGTCTTTTGTGAAAAGAGGTATTTTGGAATGGAAGTTAAAGTGAAAGAACTTTTATTAAATTGAAGAATGATAGGACGTTCTTGATGATCAGATAAAATCTTTTTGTGCAGAATAATCAAAAAGTTATTTTATCTTTCGTTTCTCAGAAGGCTTTACGAAATGGTAGAAATAAAACGATACTCCTTAGGGAAAAATCTCTGTCGCCTGTTAGTGAATCATCTGCTCGGTTATGTTTTTCCTCCGATCTTCCTTTCCCGATCCCATAAGCACAAACACTAAAAAACATTCCAATATCTTCGACGCTCTGCTCCCTTGAAGACGTAAATTGTGTTATGGTTACGGGTTACGACTTGGTCATTGACACAATAAATGGTTTTGCGAGTGCCAAGAGAGCGATCTTTTCTCTGGAGCGAAAGTTATTTCATTCGGATAAAGATTATCGTGTGCCTTTTTTTATATTGCTGAAATTTTGTTAAACCTCATTAAATGAAATTTGATTGAGAGAGCATGAGAAGTGGGATTAAAAATGTTCTAACAAATTATTATCATCTAAGACTAAGGTGCAAGAATAACCAAAATTTTTCTGCCAAAAATAAATTAGTTAAGTTACAAAACAAGCACCAAATACTTGCCAATTGCTTCCAGATATTTTCAAAATGCTGAAGTAATTAAGGAATTTGTTAATCTTTATTTCTGTCCTTAATCCCTTCCTTCTCTCCTCTCTAAATTTGAATCAGTCAAAATTTTCACTGATTTCATTCAGGGACTCATTTCTAGCGAATTCGTCAGTGATTTTTGACTGAATTTCAGTCAATTTCACTGAAATTCAGTCAAAATTCACTGACGAATTAACTAAAAATGATCCATTTCTAGTTCGTCAGTTAATTTTTGACTGAATTTCAGTTAAATTGACTAAAATTCAGTCAAAAATCACTGATGAATTAACTAGAAATGGATCACTGAATAAAATCAGTGAAAATTTTGACTTATTCTCATTTAGAGAGCACATTCTTGATCTTCCATCGTTCAAAGCATAACTGTCTTTTGCAGGGTCTTTAAGTTTTCATTAGATTAGCGTTCATAATTATTTAAGATGCTGCAGCAAGAATCCCATTAATGGCTTGTCCTTCGAGCGTTAGGTCTGTTAAGAACTGACAAATGGTCTCGAGGTTCCCCACTGGCTTTCGATTTTAATGAAGAGCACTTAAAAGAGCAATATGAATAATTTTAATCGTGATTTTCATGTTTTCAGCATCAATTAATATGAATAACTTCGAATTAATTGTGCTGATCAAAAATAGTTCAATAATATAATTAAATTGAAAATTGTCATTTCAATATTTAGAAGTTCTTTTAATTTTCAATGAGACATCTCCCTAATTTAATATTAAAGAGAAGGATGACGTTCCTCACAGAACTGTACTCAACCAGGGACTGTCAAATGGAGTTTGTAACTTCATTTCGAAAGAAGAGATCCTGTAACAAATTAATTTTACAACTTACATTTCATGGGAGCACCAAAGCTTATTCTATTAAAATATTTAGATGTGATAATTCCCTTAAAGTTCGTTTTAAAATTGTCTTTCGTATTTTAATCCAATTCAAAAGCACTTAAATTTAATGATATTGAAGTTTGCAACGTTTAGGATCGAAAAAAAGGAAAAAAACAACAAGATACTAAAAATTTTATTGTTGGTAATCACTCTGTTCGATGCCCAAAACTACCACAAAAAGTTGCATTTCCGTTCCAAATGCGGAAACCACCCTTACTTCATCCCAAAGATTTAAGAAATTCCGTGAAATTACCCTAATATCAATAATAAAAATTTAATTACTGATAATGGCTCTGTTCGATGCCCAAAGCTAACACAAAAAGTAGCATCCCTCTATCAAAAGGTCTATTAAGCTGGCACAACACTATTTTCATATTGAGATATGACCTATATCACAATTTAGGGCTCATTTAAGGCTAATTTAATGCTCTATTGCGAAATTTATAGCTCCACGTTTTTTATAAAAAAAGCTGTTTGCGCTGGCTTAACGTTAAGCTGGCACCACCCTACTATAAACCCCCTTAAAAAATTAATTAACACATTTCTGATAATGCCATAATTTAAGGCTCATTTACGGCTCTTGAAAAATCAAAGATCAGAAGTCTTCAGATTTTTTTTTTAACGTACTATGTTGTGCCAGCTTAACGTTGTAAAAAGTACCACAACGAGTGAATAAAATCTCACTTGACCCTCCACATAATTTAAGGCTCATTTAGGTTTCCGATATACCAGGAGCAAAATTAAAAAAGAATTGTTTAAACAATTTCTCAAAATAATTCTACCAACTCGTGTTCCCTATCAAAATTTCAGGCTCATTAAGGGCTCTCAAAATATCGAGAACTGGAAGTCGCCAGATCTTTTGTTTTGTTTTTAAATACTGTGTTGTGCCAGCTTAACGTTGTGAAAAATACCACGAGTGAATAAAATTAAATTTGACCCCCCACATAATTTAAGGCTCATTTAGGGCTCCTGGTATTTCAGGAGCCCTAATTGAGCCTTAAATTATATGGGGGGTCAAATTTGATTTTATTCACTTGTTGTGGTATTTTTCATAACTTTAAGTTGGCACAACACATACGTTTAAAAAAATAAAAAAATAAAAAATCTGACGACTTCCGGCCTATGATATTTCAAAAGCCGTAAATAAGCCTTAAATTATGGCATTATCAGAAATGTGTTAATTAATTTTTTAAGGGGCTTTATAGTACTGTGGTGCCAGCTTAACGTTAAGCCAGCGCAAACAGTTTTTTAAATAAAAAACGTGGAGCCCTAAATTTCGCAGTAGGGTATTAAATTAGCCTTAAATAAGCCCTAAATTTTGATATAGGTCACATTTCAATTTAATAATAGTGTTGTGCCAGCTTAATAAACCTCCTATCAAATGTGAAAATCACCCTTAATTCACCGCAAAGATTTAAAAAATTTCGGAAAATTAACCTAACATTAATACTAAAAATTTGATTGCTGATAATGACTCTGTTCGATGCCCAAAGATAACACAAAAAAGTATCATCCCCCTATCAAATGCGGAAACTACCCTTATTTCATTCAAAATATTTAAAAAATTCAGGAAAATTAGCCTAACATGAAGGTGACATGAAGATGGTTTCCGAGGGCAATATAAGGGTGCAACTTTCGTTGGTGGCCTTTAGCAGCACATAATATTATTATCAACAATCAAATTTTTAGTATTGATGTTAGGGTAGTTTTCCGGAATTTTTTAAATCTTTGGGGTGAAAGAAGGTTGCTTTCTGCATTTGGTATGGAAACGCAACTTTTTGTGGTAGCTTTGGGCATCAAACCGAGTCATTCACAGCCACACATAAAAATAAAAGTGGCATGTGCCATGAATTAGTGTTGACGTTGATGACCGAATTAAACTCCGAAATTTTTGAATTATTCTGAGAAACCGATCAGATCTCTCAATCGGTTAAGATCAAGAGACTCAAATATTTTGTGTGTTGCTGAGCAAGGGTTGCTAATAATCTGAATACGTTGGATTAGGTAAAATCATAATATATTCAGTGAATTTATAATATGGAACGTGAAGAGTACAGAATTTAGGGTTTTTCGCTTGAGACAGTTCTTGTTCGTTTCTAAGATCGATTCGTTCTGATGGTACATCGTCGGTCGGTCGCAGAGAGTCGTGAGTAGGAGGGAGTTTTACAAAATTCAAGGGTG
>JBAGKK010326944.1:8496-19531 GCA_037177015.1 Euceroptres primus
TTGATTTTCCAAAGTTACGATTTCTAATATTCCTGGGGATTTCTCATTTAATCCATGATTAAATAACTAAAACTTTCTCTGACCAATAATGACCGAAATTTTTGGAAACAAAATTGATTTTCCAAAGTTACGATTTCTAATATTCCTGGGGATTTCTCATTTAATCCATGATTAAATAACTAAAACTTTCCCTGACCATAATTTTCAGGTTTTCTCTAATATTCATCCTTTCTACTATGAGATTTTCAAAGAGATTGAAAACCCAAAGAGCTGATAAATATTTCAAATGAATGTAAAAGTGAATACTCTAATATATTGATTAAATATGTCGCAGGGCAAACCGTCAATTGACAGATCTCTGTTTTGGCTTTGCGGTTACTCACCGACACATCAAAATTGGGTTGCACGTTGCGCAAATAGGGAATCCCACACACCTACGCTTCTGCACTTTTCGTATACGCATTTATGTAGCTTAATAGAAGCCACAAACTGGAAATTCTGCACGCTCTTGCACACGCCACCGTGCGTAAATTTACCATTAACGGAACAATGCATTTGTAGTTTCGAAAGCAAGGGCAGATAATATATACTGCACATAAAGCAATCTCGAAAAAGAAGTCTTACTAATTATTAGGAAATTCAAGCGTTATACAATGGTCACAACAATTCTACTATCGAAAATCGGTATCTATTCCGAGCGCGTGCTCCGCTAGATCTTAAAATCTATTTGAAAACGGTTCTCGTGATAAATCGAGCGAATCTCACCAACGGTATTTCGTTAATGAAATTACGGATAAAGCGAATAAGAACAGCGGAAGAAGCTGGAGAAAGAAATGGGAAAATAGGTGGTAGAACAGTGGTGATCTTCCATGATATTCGATGCACGTACTCTACGTCAGGGCGTTCAGCCAGGGTTTGAACCAAGTTTCGAGGACCGATTCGAATTCTTTTCTTCCAATGCAGCTTTCTCTTTTTCTTCGTCTTTTTTCATCTTGACCTTCTACCTTCTCGTTTCCTGGCTTTACTTTAAACTCCTTTTATTTTCACTCGAACTTCTTCATCACTTCCTATTCTAGTACTACGAATATTTTCAGTGCAAAGTAAGGAAGAATTTTCAGGATAAGAAGGAATTTTCAGCAAAATAGAAATATCCAAAACAAAACAAAGCTGTCAACAATGCAAAAGTTAGTTGACAAATTGATCCAAAACTGAAATTCTCTACAATTAAATAATACACTCAAGACTTGTGAAACCCTCTGATGGATCACTCTGCAAAATAAGCAAAGCCCTCACAAAAAAGAAAATTGAAATTCCCCCACTTGCTATTGATAAGAAAATCTGCTTTAAAAATTAAGAAAAAGCTTTGGCACTTGTAAATCATTTCCCTTCAGTGAGAATGAAAATTTCAGTAAATGAAAATCTTGGTTGCTAAAATCATAACAAAAAACTCTAAAAACCTTAAAAAATAATAAGTCACCAGGTCTCGATGGACTTACTGGTACTATGTTAAAAAATCTCACTCGCAAAGTCATTGTTATGTTAACTGTTATCGTAAATGGAATGTTTAGATTGAGTCATTTTCCTAATGTATGAAAAAAAGGCTAAAGTGATAGCGGTACCTAAACAACACAAAAATCCCACATTAGTAACTAGTTACGGGCCAATAAGTCTCCTCTCTCAATAAAGTAAAATAGTCGAAAGAATTATTAAGAAAAGGATTAATAAATTTTTAATAGCAAACAACCTAATTATCAAAGAACAGTTTGGATTAAGAAAAGGTCATAGTCCTGTTGATCAACTTGTTAGGTTGTCAAATTACATTATTGATAAATTTAATAATAAAATGCACATTGGAGCATTTCTTTTCGATGTTGAAAAAGCTTTCGATACGGTTTGGATTAATAGATTAATATTCAAACTTATACATTATGGTTTTCCACCTTATCTTATAACTCTTATAAGTTCCTTCATTAGAAATAGAGAAATTTATGTTGAAATCAATAACGTAAAATCTATATGTAAAGCTACTTCTGCAGGAGTTCCACAAGGGTTGGTCCTCCAACCTCAATTATTATTTATCATTCATTTAAATGATATTCCCGAAATCAAACATGTTAATAGAGCCTTATTTGCAGATGATAAAACTTTGTTTACATCAGCTTATAGAATAGATACCATCAAAAATAGATTACAAAATGTTGCTAATAAATTACTCTCATATTTTTACAAGTGGAAAATAAAAATAAATCCAAATAAAACTCAAGCTTTAAATTTACTGAGCGAAGACCTGTCACACAGGAAAAAATTAAAATTCAAGATACGTATATAAATTAATTAGATAATGTAATCTGTCTGGGTTGTCTACTCGATCGAAAACTTACTTTCACGAAGCATGTGAACCTATTGTCTCAAAAAGCTACCGGAAAATGCTACCGGAACTCCTCTGATGCATCGAAATTCAAGCATAAATGTTAGTAGCGAACTATTTGTTTATAAATCGATGATTAGACCCTGCATCACGTATGCAAGCCCTGAATGGAGCTTCACTTGCGATACTTATTACAGAAAATTACAAATAACCCAAAATAAATTTTGAAGACTTATAGGAAACTTCAATAGATATACCATGATACAGGATATGCATATGTATCTACGCTTAGAATATATCAAAGACTTCATAAGAAGACAGTCATCTAAGTACTTTGATAAAATTTCAAATCATAGTAATGACCTAGTTGAAAATATTTTATACGAACCTGCAAATTTCAAACATAAAAGAATCATGCATATCCTGTATGATGTGTGAAGATTATAATATTTAATTTTTGCTCTTTAAGTATTATGCATTTGACATTATTGCAAATAACTACTTAGAATACTCTGGTTTTTTTTGTTCTTAGTTTTTCCAGTTTTTTTTATGTTCTTTTTATGTTCTTAGTTTCAACCTGCAACTTATGTTACTCATATTGTATCAAAAAATTACAAACGTAAAAGTAAACTTATATATTTCAGTGCAGAGAAAACTAAGGATAAAATTTGATGCAGATGATTTTCTAGAGAAATAATTTTTTATTTAGATAACTTCACGTCTTTCAAAATGCATGTGTTGTTGTGGAAAAGCAAAAGAAAATTTAACTGATATTTGGGTAAAATTTATCATATGAAGTTAATTTTTGTTGCAGATAATTTTCACTCCGGAATCGAGGACTTTATCCTTTGTTTTTTATAATAAAGTATGCGAAAGGGAAAAGTATTTAAAAAATGGATAAGACACTTCTTGATAACAAAAATCTTTTGCTTCACGGAGAAAACATCTTTTAAAGTAACAGATTTCTGATTTAAATTAACAGATTTATTAGTGGCAGATCATCTGCCACTAATAAAATAGTGGCAGACGATTTTTCCTGTTATATTTACAGTAATTTATTATAAGCCTACGGATCTCAAACTTATCTGTGAAACCAACAGAAGTATCTCTTAATTTAACAGATTTCTAATCTTTCTTAAAATCTGTTAATCTAACAGATATTTCTGTTGATTTTGAAAAAAGAGTTTTTCGTTTCTACACATGTAGTTTTGAATAATGAATATTAATATAAAATCCAAAATTGAAAAAAAAAATTCTCTAAGTTAAAATTCATTCAAAATTTAATAAAATGTTTTTTTGTAAACTTAAAATTTAAAATTTAAAATAAAATGCTTTTAAAAAAGTTGAACACGTCGAGCCGAAATCTCTCCAGTTTGAATTAAAGAAGCGTGCATATTTTTAAAATCATAAAAAAATTTTTTCATATTTTTTACGCCTAAAAATTGCAATTTTTAAAAATTTGACGATTTTCAAACGCGAAAAAAAATATGAAAAATCTTTTTTCTCGTGAAACCAAAAATATAGCACGTTTCTTCGTTTCAAACTGAAGGGATTTCCGGCCCGACGTGTTCAACTTTTTTAAAAAGAAATTTTTTTAATTTTTCAAAAAAACATCATTTTTTTAATTTTTCAAAAAAACATTTTTTGAAATTTTCAAAAAATTCTAACTTGGAGAAAAATTTTTTTTCTCATCTTGGATTTTATATTATTATTCATCATCAAAACTACATGTATGAAAAATTCGCCATAATTATCTCATGAATAGGAAAAATTTGAAAAATGTTCAAAATTTCGAATTTTCAAGTCAAAAGTCCAAAGAGAAGAAATATTTTTAAAAAATTGTTTGACTCTTCTTTTTGATACCAATCCACAACTTTTTGTCCCTTGACTCAAAGTTCCGATCAATTTTAGCATTTTCACTCCGTCCTAATAAGTATATGACAGGTTCTTAAATTATGCAGAACTAAAAATGAAGTCCTTTCAAGGCAAGTTAACAAAACCAGTTTTCCTAAAATCAGCAACCAATCAAAGGTATCTTGAATCGAATAGGAAGAATCGATTTTTGAAAAAATTATTCGTGATAAAATAAAATTATGCACAATTTCTGTATAATGAGTTATCGATAGACACTATGCAAAAAATTATGCACAATTATGTTGAGTTTATAGAAAAGCGTGTAAAATCCGAAGGCTTAACAGAAATTTCTATAAGTATAACAGAAATAATACCTTCTCATATGATGATGAGAATGTAAAAATCTGCTGACCCTATTTTAGCAGATGACTTCTGTTAATCTAATTTATTTTTTCCTGTGCATTAATCGTAGCAGAAGTTCCAGTGATCGTCAAATTATCATATAACCTAAAGAAATAGTCATAAACGATCTGTAAAGAACTATTTAGAAACAAAAAATAACATGCTTTAGCATGCTTTATTATCAAAATCAATCACAATAAAGTATAAATGCTTTTAAGAAACAAAATTAATGGAGAAACGATTACTGGGACTAAGGTGACGATTACATTTATCTTAGTTGTCATTTGTTTGGAACATTTTGATACCTTCAAGTAGAAGAAAAATCTGTAAAATCATCAGACTCATCTGTTAAAATAGGGATAGAAGATTTCTTCTCATAGTTTCTCATGGTTTCTCATGTTTTTTGAAATCTGATCCACATTCGGTTTTGTTACCGTATGAAGACTGGCTTATATTTCAACAATCTTTGAAAGAATTCTCTCTGAATCTGAAATATTCAATTTTGACTAATCGAACATTGCCAATTCGTTCATGAAATGATTTATTACCAATTTTTAATAATTTTTAACCAAAAATGGGATTCTTATTCTGTAGCGAGAGATTGATTCAGCCCCGGTGAAAATATCTATAATTTACAATAAAAATTAAGTTTACATTTCCTTCAGCCATTCCAATATAATTATTATACACATTCTGTTTAATTTAAACTTTATTCGACAAGAAATTAAATTTACCTTACATTTTATCATTTATAAGAGATTTCACATTTCACAGAAAAAGCAAAGGATAAAATTTAACTCGATTCAAGGCTAAAAATTACCTGCAACAAAAATTAACTTCACAGTATAAATTTTAAACAAATATCGGTTAAATTTTCCATGACAAAACATGTATTTTGAATAAAGTGAAGTTGTTTGAAAAAAATTTATCTCTAAGAAATTACCTGCAACGAATTTTCTCCTTAATTTTTTCTGTGGTTGTGAAAGTATTAGAATATTTTTGACCTGTTAATTGTTTTTATCTCAAATATTCAAGTAAGATATTTATTAAAATTATTGAGAGGTTGAAATTCGCTTTTCTCTATACTTGTTTCACATGAAAATGAAATTTTCATTCGAACTGCAACAAAATATAACCACTAGTTTTTTTTTTCTCTGTAGAGTAGTAAAAGGGCGAAGTTTTTTCATTTAAAAATACAAGGATCTTAAATCCAGAATCAGTCTAGAATCTTAAAAAAAATCCTCATAAATTTTAGATTCCTGTGTAGAATTTAATAAAGCACTCCTCAAATTTCTAAACTTTTAGAATCTTTGGAATGCTCTAGAATATTCTAAACTCCTTCACGACTTCTGGAATTTTCGACAAACTTTTAAAATCTTCTAGAGTATTTTTAATTTTCCATAAACTCGTAGATTTATTAAATCTTTTGAAGTCCCAAAAAATCCCCTACCATCTAGATTTTGAAGAGTGTTTTAGAATCTCTTCCAGAAATTTCCTGATTCTTCCAAAATCTGTCATAAACTTCTAAAATCTTCTAGACTTTTCCAGACTTTTTTCTGAAAACTTCCAAAAAGCCTACAGAATTTTAGGAAGATCCTAATGTAGTTCATAATATTCTTGAGGATTCTAGAAGATTCTAGAAGGTCCCGGAAAAGTTCAGAATATTTTAGACGACTTTAGAAGCTTCTGGAACATTCGAATATATTTGTAGAATATTAAAGAATTTCTGGATATTCTTTAGGATTTTGTAAGATTATTATAGAAAATCCCAAAAGATTTTTAAAAGATTATGCAAGAATTTCATTTTCATTATTTATTGAATATTTTCATCGTTTATTTATTTCAATATTTTCATTGTTTATTGAACAAAAGATAAGTAAGATAGAAGAATTCAGAAGAATCGAAATTATGATAGATTTTAAAACAGTCTAGATTATTTTGGAGAATTTTTACAGATTTCAGATAAGTTTTGAAAATTCTGAAGAATTTATTAGTTTTTCGGTAATCTTTTGTAGATATTGGAGGATTCTAAAAGATTGTGGAGAATTCTGAAGAGAATTCTAAAGAATCACAAAAGTATTCAGAAAATTTTGAAGATTCTTTGAAGTCTTTGAATTATTTTAAATAAATTTTAAGATTCTGGAGGATTTCAAGAGATTTTAGGAGTCTTTCATAGATTTTGAAAATTTGGAAGGTATGAGAAATTTCAGAAAACATTGAAACAGTGTTTGAATTTCACAAGTTTACATTTCTCATATTTCTTGGAAAATTATTCGGAACATTGAATATGTTGAAGTTCCAATTAGCGTTCTATTAAGATTTGAACCAACTTCGTGTTACATATTAAAAACAAGGTTCTATCGTGTTTTGACTTTGTCTCATCTGTCTCTTGTCCTGTTATGTCAACTAATTATTTGTGAATAATAAAACGTCCTGTTTATAAAAATACACTGCTTATTCAATTAAGCTTATGATATCCGACTTCAACTTCTATCAGGGTATGGGCCCAGGTGGCTTTTGTATTATAAACCGAAAAGGAAAGTAAAAGAAATAAAAAGTTTGTGTATTTTTCGGAATTGAGTGGAACCTCTACCCTTGGCAGTAAAACGAAAAATATGGAATCATCTACGAACTCTGTACGCTTGGAAACGTTGACGAAGGATATTTACGATACATGGAAAATGAAAGCTCAAGCCGTAATAACCAAAAATGGAACTTGGGGATATGTGAACAGGAGGAAAACAAAACCGGAAGACACAGAAAACAATGCGGCTGCAGTGGAAACATTGATCGACAACGATGAAAAGGCAAAGGCAGATTTAATATTATCTATCAGCTCAAAGGAATTAAAAAACATAAAAGGTTGTGAAACTTCGAGGGATATTTGGTTAAAACTGGAAACGATCTACAAATCCAGGGCACCGGCGAGAAAAGTCTCTCTGTGGAAACGCTTAACCTCATACAAGATGGATGCAACTGGTGATATTTCTGAGCAAATGAGTGCATTTTTTGGAATTATCGACGAATTATCGGAATTAGATTTTCAATTTGGAAATGAGCAACAATCAATCATGTTCTTACTCAGTCTTCCTGAAAGCTACGATAACTTTCTATGTGCCGTCGTTGCTCAGACTCAATTACCAGATCCAGAAACTCTGAAGCAGAAAATCCTTGATGAGATCGACACCAGGAAACAAAAAGCTAACGAAAATGATCAAAGTGCTATGTTAGCACTTTGAAAATTAAAGAAAAAATTAATATTAATAAGAAACCAGAAAATAAAATAACATGTGATTCTGAAAAACCATATAAGTTTCAATGTTATCGATGCAGAACAACTGGTCACAAGGCTGCTGCTTGTCGAGAGAAAAAAGAAAAAGCCTCTGTTGCCGAGGATGAAGCTTTTCTAGTATCAGTAGAAGAATTTATTGCGCTTGGTGCAGTAATCGACTCAAAGAAGGAAAAGTGGTGCCTTGATAGTGGATGTACTTCACATCTGTGTAAGGATGAAAATATTTTCATAAATTTCGAAAATACGCCACACAAGAAACTACACCTCGCTAGTGATGCATCTACTGACGTGAGAGCGAAAGGTACTGTTAGAATAGTGGTTCCAGACGGAGAAACAGAAAAAGGTATACATTTAGAAAATACATTATTTGAACTTGATCTTCGGACAAATCTTACGTCCGTCGCAAAGATAACTGATACAGATCACGAAGTTACTTTTAAGAAGAAAATTGCTGTTGTGAAAGATGAAAACGGAAAAGTGAAAATGGTAGCTGACAGGATGGGAGATTTGTACTATATAAGAGAAAATAATGGAGAAGGAACATGCATGGCATCAAGTAATATTCAAAAAACGCAAGCAATGATATGGCATGAACGACTAGGCCATTTGAATCAATATGATCTTTTTCAAATGAAGAAAAACGAAGTCGCAACCGGAATGACGTTGAAGAATGAATCTTCTATTCCACCATGCGAAATTTGCCTGCAAGGTAAGATGACCTCTCTTTCTTTTCAAAAAAAATCAAATAAATGTACAAAAATCCTGGAAATTGTGCATTCGGATGTATGTGGTCCAATGCGAATAGAATCCAAAGGAAAAGATAAATATTTTATCACTTTTATTGATGATAGTTCACGATGGTGTGAAATTAGATTTTTACGTAAGAAAAGCGATGCCCTTCAAGCTTTTAAAGAATTTAAAAGTTTTTCAGAAAAGCAGAAAGGTGTTCAGATCAAAAGTTTTCAAACTGACAATGGAGGAGAGTTTCTCAACAAGGAGTCCGATTCGTTCCTGAAACAAGAAGGCATGAAACGTCGTCTTACTGTCCCCTATACACCGCAACAAAATGGATTTGCAGAAAGAAAAAATCGAAGCTTTGTAGAAATTGCACGTTGCATGCTCCTACAATCAGGTCTGCCGCCATCATTCTGGGCTGAAGCTATTCTTACAGCAAACTACGTTAGGAACCAAAGTCCTACAAAAGTACTTGACGGAAGAACTTCATTCGAAAAATGGACGGGTCATCTCCCGGACCTAAAACACTTACGAATCTTTGGAGAAAAGGCAGTAGTCCTTGACAAAGGTATTTTGAGTGGAAAAATGGAACCTCCTGGTAATAAATGCATTTTTCTGGGTTTCAGTGGTGATTCAAAAGGTTACCGAGTGTGGTCGCCAACTGATCAAAGAGTAGTTACTGCGAGAGATACTAGATTCATGAATGAAATTAAAAATCAAGGAAATTTTGAAGATTTTATTCCCAAAATGAATTTTTCTAATAAATCGAACACAGCTAATTCTTTGAAAGAAGAGTCTATACCTCAAGAAATTCAAATCGGACCGAATCTCATGGAAACCCAAGAACCGGAACAAGAACATCATATTCCGTATATGGAAGAAGATCGAAATTTTCCTGATGAAGACTGATCCATCTTTCCTCAAGATTTATTAGAAGAAGAAGAACAAATTCCTTCTATAGAAGAAATACAGGATCTGCTAGAAGAAGAAGGACTTCCTGAAGCGGACGGAAATCTAAGAAGGGGTCCAGGAAGACCAAAAATTCTCAGGACAGGAAACAAAGGACGTCCTAAGAAGCAATACTCTATGATAAGACCTCTAGAAGAAATACCAATTATAGGAGAAGAAATGGAAAGGGAGCAAGAAAACTGTGTTCTCATGAACATCGTTGAAGAGTACGCAAACATAGCCACAGAAATTCCTTGGAAGCTGGCTCTAAGTGGACCACATTCGGAATCTTGGAAGGATGCGATCATTGAAGAAACTGAGTCTCTTCTGAAACACAACACATGGAAGATAGTGGAAAGACCCAAAAACCGAAATGTTATAGGATGCAGAACAATACTCCGAAATAAATACAACCCTGATGGTAGTATCGAAAGAAGGAAGGCTCGAGTTGTTGCACAGGGATTTACCCAACGCCCAGGCATAGACTTCAACGTTACCTTTGCTCCAGTGGCTCATCTAAGTTCAGTTAGGTTGCTTCTGGCACTGACTGTTCGAGAAGAATTAAAAATTCATCTATTAGACATCACCTTAGCTTATTTAAATGGTAAAGTTGAAGAAGAAATCTTTATGGAAGTACCCAAACTTCTAGAAGAGTTTTTAGAACGAATTTCTTCAAGAAAACAAGGCTATCAAATTGGAGAATAGGCAAAACAGATGCTCAAAGATCTTCAAGGAGGAAACAAAGTTTGTTCATTGCAAAGGTCCCTCTACGGTTTAAAACAAGCAGGTCACCAATGGCATAAGCGCTTTGATGAAGATCTTCAAAGTATTGGATTACAACCAATGAATGCTGATCCTTGTGTATATTTCATGAAACGTGAGGGAGAAATGATACTAGTTCTTATCTGCGTGGATGATATCCTCATCGCCTATAAAAGTCTATCCAATCTCGAATTTATACAAAACAAGTTAACATGAACTTTTGGCGTAAAAGACCTGGGAGAAGCTCATTATTGCCTAGGTATTGAGATTTCACAAGGAAAGAACTGTATAAGTATATCTCAAAAAGGCTACATCCGGCTACACCAGTAGATCAAAACTCCAAATTAATAAAAGGCTAGAAGAAGACCACTCAAGCAGAGATTGTAAGACCCTATCAAGAACTTATAGGAGCATTAAACTACCCGGCCATTGCTAGTCGACCCGATATATCATTTGTTGTTAGCTCCTTAAGTCAGTTTAACACATGTTATGAAGAACAACATTGGACGGCAGCGAAACGAGTTCTCCGTTATCTTAAAGGAACCATTGATATGAAATTAACTTACAAGAAGAATTCAAAGGACCTTACAGGATATTTAGATGCTGATTGGGGTAGCTGCATTGTGGACAGACGTTCATATACAGGATTCACTTTTATCTTAAGTGGTGCAGCA
>JBAGKK010327049.1:0-19420 GCA_037177015.1 Euceroptres primus
ATATTCATACATACATAAATAAATATTATTTATTAATATAAAATAAAAAATATATATTCCTAATTTGTTATTTCCACCGTTAATTCTTTCCGATAATTAGGAAAAACATTTCTAATTCTTTTTACAGACAATTATTTAATTGAAAACAAATTTTGTTAATTTCCTACTAATGTTAATATTATTTTCTTTGTTTTTTCCAAAGAGACATTAAAAAGGATAAGACTATACCTTATATATAATATTATAACACCGCTTCTTAATATTTAATAATTTTAATCATTTTTATGCACTTGTGTACTCTAACGTTCAATTCCTCTGTTCTAATTTGTCGGTAGAATAGAATCAAAATGTCGACAGATGGAGGAAGATTGTGATTAGATGACTTTTTTTTAGTTGCGCGTGGCGAGACCTTGTTAGTTGGATCATGCTGTTATCCTTAACGTCCTCAGACCTCAAATCAACTCAAATGATCTCGTTATACATTGTATGGTTTCAATCATACTCACCTTAAAACCATAAATTTATCTCATTACTATTGTTTACTTAAGTCATAAAAATACATTAAAATAAGATATCTGAAATTACTTACTCATCTATTTTTAACAAATGAAACAAAAAGATGGATCAAGTGTTTTAGAAAAAACGTATACATTATAATTAATAGTTATTACACAAGTGATGTAGCTATGTCTTTAGTAATGATATATAAAAAATGTAACTTGCACTGTAATTTGACGAGTGATCACGTTTGTGTGCAATATACATAAAATAAGAGTGACTGTTATGAAAATAAAGTATTTGGATTAATTTATATCAAAGAACTCGTTTCCTTCTTTTACTTTATTTCGAATTTCAATTATTTTTTTGTTTTTTCCATAAAATATATTTTTTTAAGCAGATAAAATATATTAGAATAACGTAATTTTAAAGTATATTTTTGTTCACACCGTGTTCTCAATGCTGTAAGCGCTTTAGGTACCTGTACATTAACATGTATCTGTTCTGTTGTCTCATCGAGGTCTGTTCGCTTAGTATTAAAGGTACATTTGCTCAGTTAGCTTTGAGATTTTCATCTGTAACCACTGTTGTGAGTCAGAAAAATTTCCTATCTTTATTACTCTTAACCATGATACTCATTTCAAAAACAAACGGATACTTAATGTAAGTAAGACTGATATTTTTAAATAGTATTTCTTTACAAATGTTAAAATCCTATCTGCTGTTTAATTGTGCTGTTTAATAACATTTTTATTGATGTTTTTCAAATTATAATTACAAATGTGATGACAAATTTCCAAAATGAAAGGAGAGACTAAATTTAAGATGATACAGAAATATAATATAGATCAACGGAAATGTAAGAAAGAATAGAAAAACACTTTTGATGTTAATTGTGATCATCTAGTTAGAAATCGTTCAAAATTTCTAAAAAAAATTTCCAGTATTGAAATAGAAATATTGATTAGATTTCCTAAAGGGGAAATAAAGTTCAATTTACAATATTATAAGTTGACAATAAATTAAAATTGAATTAATAAACTTTAACCGGATCTTATAAATGCATCTTAACGAGCATAAATTTATCAGAAAACATTGCTTTTGGCAACGTTCGCAAAATTGGCAATCAACTATAATTTGTCGAATCTGGTTGAAACTTTAAAAATAGAGTCCGGTTTAGAAAATGTTTAAAATTTCATTTCGATACAATTCATGCTAACTTCAGCAACATTCTCGTAATCATAAAGTTTAGTGATTAAAATTTTAAAATATTATAAAAATCTGTTTAATTTAAACCATATTAATTGGTTCCTATCAAGGAAGGTTTGTTTAATTTAAACAAATCGGAGAGTTTTATTACTTTTATTCCATTTAAATATACCAAAATGTCTTCTATTTCTATTAAAATAAATTTTTCACGGACGAAACAGATGACGTATGATGAGTATTATTTATTCAAAATTTAGACTCATCTTGATAATTGGTATACTCGTCTGAACTAGAATTTGAGGCAGTTAATCGAATTCGTAGCTAAATTTAGATTTTGACTTGTAACCTGAAACTAAAACTGTTGATGTCACTATTGTTTAAATAAATCCATGGATAAAATTCTACCAAGTAAATATGCAGATAGAAGACTTATTATGAGAGTAGGAAAACATTCTTAAAATAGGATGGAAGAAGATCAAACGTTTGAAAGAATTACAAAAATTACAATTACAAAAATCCTGCTTTTCCTCAAAATAATGAGGACGACTTGAAATTATTATTTATTTCTTGACATACGTATTAATCTTTACCAGTTTCACGAGAAAAGATTAGATATCATGAATATTTATATCACCGTATTAAATCATCTTCATAAGTCTCTTCAACCCAAATCTGAACTTTTTCAAAAAACTTGATAGACGCCATTGGCGCAGATTTTTCAACGACGAAATGGAAATCAGTTTTCACTTTTCGAACACATCTGTTGGGCCTTCTCCCGATGAAATCATCCGATGATGATAATTGCAAAGGATTAACACACTTCTACGGAAACCTCAACTAATGGATCTTATCTTCGATCAGCGGCGTAGCCAGGGGGGTGGCTTGGGGTGCTTAAGCCCCACCCGAAATTTTAAAACCCTGTGTACTCAAAAGTTACGTTAAAGTGTGCATTTGTTTATAAAAATTATTTAAATAATTATTGTTGGAGTCTTATCCGTGACGATCCGATCAAAAAACATGTTCGCTCAAGCAAACGTCGAACATTTTAATATGAATAAATGAAGATCTGATGCCAGTACAGCATTTAGTACAAGTTTTCAGAAATTGAAAAGAAGGGTGCACATTTTTCAAGATATTTCAGAAACGGATAATCCGAACTTAATTTTTTCCCAGATAATTATTCTTCATGAAAAAACAAACAAATCGACCTGTTGTTTATTAAAAACAAGTATAATGAAGAATAATGTCCTGAATTACAGGGCTCTGAAATTTCAGTACATTTTTAGCACTTTTTTCAGTTTTTTTGAGAATATCTCAAAAACCGTTATAGATATCGCTAAAGTAAGACGATATTCGCAAACTGCGATAAAAATCGCATCGAAATGACCTGCGTTGAAGGCGGAAAAAAATTTTCACTCTTAAAAAAATTCTTAAACAATTTTTCATTAACAATTTTAATTGCAAATATCTATTAAACTAGACGGGACAGCAACAAATGGAAGTCAGATTCGTGTTGAACATTGAAAAGTACTTCGGAAATGATATATCGCATTCAGCGAGGACATAGGTCATTTTTGTTGATCAGTGATTATGACCTTTTTTTTGTTCTTAAGAAACAGGTGTAATGATTTTCAGATTGCTAGCATTATTTGTGTCAATGGAACTGCCACAATTGTCAGCGATTAAACTTCACATCTGCGAGTCAGAGGCTCCAAAATTGGAAGATGTTTTACCAATCTGTAAATCTAAAGATGAACATCTAATTTGTTTCGGTGGGATTGATGAAAAGTGGAGCTTCGGGTAACGAAAAAGTAGAGCAGAAGAAATATTTTGTTCTGTTCTGTTAAATAAAATTAAAAGTTATTTTTTAAAAACACTTTTTTTCGACTTAGATCAAAGTATTTGAGCATTCTGACGATTTGCGATTGGCCGGATATTAACTTTGATTCCGAGACTCTTTTGATAAAATTTCCATCTTTACGAAGACTATCAATAGTTAATGGTAGTATTAGTAATATCTCTAAGCCTTTTCCTGTTGAAGCACACAAAATCGAGGTAATTTAATTTAATCTAATTTAATTAAAATAATCAATTAAAATATTTTAAATTACGTTAGAATATGATCAAAGATGTTTAAATTTATTTTACTTTACACATGATTCAATTTTTGTTTTGATAGAAACTGGCAATTATTGGTACGAGGCTACATCAATTACCGGAAGGATTCTTTAGAAATTTATCAGCCCTTCAAATTCTTGATTTAAGGCACAATGGTTTTAGTGAAATAAATCCAGAAAATTTCAATTCAACATCTTTACAATCTGTATACCTGTTTGGTGAGCTTACGCACGCATTTTCATGACCCAATTAATTATTCTTGATGGTTTTTTATATTTTATATTTTATGTTTTAATAATGGTTTTAAAAACTTCATAGTAAATTTTTTAAGTCATAGATAAATAAGGTATATTTTTTCTTAAAGGAAATCCTTGGAAATGTAGAAGAGGAATGTCTTGGATTTTAGAATCAGGAAATGATACCATCTCGAATAAAATTGTTGATAAATTGGATCTGCGATGTTCAGACCCTTATGAGGGACGACCACTTGTTCCAGTTGTAGAAATTCTAGTAGTAAGCTCTAGTATCACAGAAATTAATAATTATTATAAGGGTGAACCGATAAAAATATATCTTTAATTTAGAAATATATTTTTAATTTTTTTCTACGTATAAAAATAGGCTTCCATGAAAATTACAAATTAATGTATTATTTTGAAAGCATTAATTTGTTATTTTCATGGAAACCTTTTTTTTATATGCAGAAAAAGCTTTTATACCACTCTAACCTCAAAATCTCAACTTTGACATGATTTTTCGGCTCTCGTGGTATAAAATACTGTTCGATACTTGTGTGAAAGGTGATTTTTAGCGCACTGTACTATTTCCTTTCCTGATCCAGAAAATAAATTTCTTTCCGGCCTTCTCTAATTATTGCGGATCAATATTAAGTACCGTAAAATCACCTAACTTCGGACATTGTCCCTTACTTCGGACACCAATTTATTTTTGTTTCCAGATAATTGAATAGTATGAAAGTAAAATATATTAAAAGCCCAAAGACTGAAGTCATCTCAAAAGTTAATTTTATATTAAAAAATTAGTATAAATCCAAGAAAAAGAAGTTTCCGAAGTATGGGACAGTGTCAGAAGTTAGGTAATTCTACGGTAGTTTTAAGTTTAATGTTAATTGTATTTTTGAAAAAATAGGCCCTAAACAATGAATGCAAACGAACTGTCTGTGAATGTCAGTTGGCTTACGTTTATGGACGAGTCGATAGGCCAATTCAAAAGCAACTAATAGCTTTTGTAACTGTGAATTGTAGTAATCGAGGATTAACAGAAATGCCACCCTTCTTGCCAGCAAATACAACCGTTCTTCATCTTTCAGAAAATGAGGTAGAAATTTGGTTTAAAAAAAATAATATCTAAGTATAAACTACAAATTTCAAATTTGTATAATTTTTTATAAATTTTAATTTTAGATTACAGACTTAACACCTCTGAAAACAAATCCTGTTTATAAACGAGTCCAGGACCTTTATTTGGATTATAATTTAGTGGAGACTATTAGTCTTCTGGATGGAACATATTGGCTGGAAAACTTTCGACTTCTCAGCCTTCGCAATAATAAATTAACAGATGTTCGTATTATAGTGTAGTATTATTGGATCGTTTGAATACTATTTTTATGAATCACTTTACATAAATAACTTTTTTCAAAAGATACATTTTTATTTTGCAATAGATATAATTGTATTCAAATTCCTATTAAATCTTTTCATTTTGTAAATTTTAGATAAATTTTTGTTTACAAGAAAAAGTCAAAACTTTAAATTGTAATTCATAAAATTCATTTTGAGTCAAGTACTCAAGGATCCAATTTTCTATACGTGGCAAATACTTTTGAGTTTATAATGAAAAATATATTTCAGCTGCCAACTTATGCACTGGAACGTGTTCTACCTCATAATATAAATTCAGCTCGTTTGTACCTTGGAAATAATCCTTGGAGATGTGATTGTTTATTTATTCCAGGATTTCAGGTAATTACTAGAATGTGTGATTATGATGAGTTATTCTATTTATTTTCTATTAATTATTATCCATCAATAGATTTCTTTATTCTTTAAGTTTCGAACGACTTTGGGAAATCAATAAAAAAAAATTAAAATAAAAAGATACTGCAAAAAGCAGTAAAAATGAAAAAAATAAATAAAATTTTTTGTATTTCAAAAGTTTAAATATAAATTCTGGTATGTTTTAGGAATTCCTAATTAGATATACAAATCTAGTAAAAGATATCAATGATATTCGATGTTCCTCAACAGATGCAAATGAAAACGCTAATAAACAGGTAAATAAATATAAATAAATATAAATAACCATAAATAATCATAAATATAAGTAAATATTAGAAAATCTCTCTTTATTTTTTACTAATTCTGTGAAACTTGCAGTAAATTCTAGTAAATAATGTTATTTACTTACAACAATTTTTTTAGATTAAAGAATTAAAAAGGACGGAAATTTGTATTTCTCCAGAGGAAGATTACTGGTTACTACCTTTGGATGTTTTAAACGTGTTACTTGCTCTTTTAATATTTCTCGTTCTTGGAAAACTTCTTTATGATTACTGGTGTTTTAAGAGGACCGGAAAATTACCTTGGATCGTAACCAAAATACCATGAATCAATTTTATAATTGTAAAGCGAAAAGGATCAGAGCATTTTATTTATTAATAAGACTACTGAAGCTTTCTGTAGATTTTAAGATTTTATTACCAATTTTAAATATTAATTTATGCTCACGAACGATTAGAAACGGTAATTTTAAAAACAAAATTTCAAACTAAATGAGGTTGGATTTGTGGCCTTAGGTCTTTTGTTTTACTAAAAAAGGGTACTCTCAAAATTTAGTACACCAATGCATTTCGTCTCGGAACCAAGACCTCATCAGGGCTATTCAAAAGTTTCATACTCAACGTTGCGTATGTGGGTATGAAAAAGTGGTTTACATAGAAAACATTTTTCTTCTCTTTGTACTTTTAGAAACCATCGTTTTCAATTGTACCGTTTCTAAAAATTTACCCGACGGTATTACTTCTAATAACTTTAGTTTTCAATTTTGTTTTAATTAACTTTAGTTTTAAATTTTGTTTTTAATTAACTTTAGTTTTAAATTTTGTTTTTAACAACTTTAGTTTTAAATTTTGTTTTTAATAACTTTAGTTTTAAATTTTGTTTTTAATAACTTTAGTTTTAAATTTTGTTTCTAAATGGTATACCGTTTCTAATTGTTCAGTGTAGGTCTGATGTCTGATGTGCTCCCATGCTTACTTCATTTTGTGTAAATGAACTTATGAACACACTTTAAATTTGTCGTGGACCAACTTTTTAAGGGTATTTAATACATAATGACGTCACGAATTACCGACCGATTTTTTATTTATATTCCGCTGATTTATTAAGAGAGAAATGCAAATGTAATGCTGAAATTTTGGGAAATAATAAAGAATATATTTAGGCATCGATGTCTGATGCGTTTTAGTTTTTATTTTGAAAAAAACAATTTTCAAAAATAATTTTTTTTTAAAATAAAAACTGAAACGCACCAGACATCAATTCCTTGATATATTCCTTATTATTTCCTCAAATTCCAGCATTATGTTTGCATTTTTCTCTTAATAAACCCGCTGAATATAAATAAAAAATCGGTTGGTTATTCGTGACATCATTATGTATCACATACCCTTAAGCATTCTTTATATTCAAAACCCATTTTAACGTTTTTTAAAATAATTTTCTATATCAGTGTAATTATTTGATTTAAAAATAAACATTTGTTTTAAAAATAAAAATTTTCTTTAAAAATAAAAAGCTCACTTGTTATGGATAATTATGTTTGTTATTTGCATTATTATAAAGTTTTTTCTCTCAAGCATTGTTGCTACAAAAGCAGTGAAATCAATGACCCTTGGATTCGTATTTGAGTTTTTGAGAATATCTTTTGTACAAGTCTTCTGCAGCTTTTTCTTTTGCATTTCCTTCTAATCGACCTGTACCTGAACAAAAGTGTTGAAAGAAAAACATCAGATTTATTTTTTCAGTGTGCTTGAAGTTCTGTATGTTCAAATGAACGGAATTTTGATTTATTTGCTTTTTAAATTCACAATAGTTTAAAAATATTAGTTTATTTACAAAGAAAATAAACACATCTGCTTATAAAAAAGACAAAATTACTATTTTCATTTGTAGCTGATATATCAAGACAAATTAGAGATAAGAAAAAATAATTGGTTGATTTGAACGTTTTAACAGTGTGCAGCTGCAAAAAAACTAAGAAAAAAGAATAAACCTCTGCCAACATAATCCAGTACTTTACAAGTTGATGAAAATCCATTTTGTTTATCAGGTGTAACATCGTACTGGGGTTCAAGAAGATTTTGTTCCAAACATAAAGTGTACAATTTAACCATTGTTATCCTTTTAGCTGAAATATATAATTTTTAATTTTCGAAAAATAATTACTGAGTTAGAATAATATTCAATTTTACCGGATATAGGTATAAACGAGTCTCCCTTGTCAAGCTTCATAATTTGCAGAATTCTGAAATATTTTTTTAACACTGATTAACCAATATCAATTTTGTTCATTTTATTTATTTATATTAATTTATATTCATATTTATATAATATAACATAATATAATATGCTTACGTTTAAATAGCTATTTTTACACGTAAATATATTTAGGATGCTATATTTATTTTATTTTCACTTACTGTTGTCTACTAAATTCCTGAAGATCTCCTGCAATATTCTCTTCCATTTGACTCGTTGCTAACATATGCAGCATTCTAGCTGCAGCTTCATTTTTAACTACATCTTGCGTTTTTCCACATGATGATACTAAAATTGAAAAATTCGATCTTGAAATGTTATATTTTCGATTTAAAATTTTAGACCAAAATGTTTAAGCAATTAGCAAGAAAATCAATATAAAATATAATGTAAATAATGAATAATATAAATAACTCTAAAAATAAATAAATATTCATAATTAGGATGTTTGTTGAATAAAATTTAATGTTATAGAAAGTTTTTTTTTTAATAAAGATTTGTTCTCCTTTTCAAAAATAAATAAGTATGAAGAAGACAAATAATTCAGATCTTTCTATAATAAATAAACGTTTACCTTTGTACTTAGCAAAATTACAAGTGATCTCGATTTTTCCTTTCCGATCGTCCTTTATTTGATAATCTACTGGTTTTTTACAAATTTTTGCGTATTGTTCTAAAATTACTACTGATGATTCATGTACAGGTAAAGTGGAAATATCACCACATTCTTGGTCTTGTGTCTATAAATTGTGTTATGTGTCTAAGTGCTATTTTTAATCAAATATACTCTCTAAATCTGAATTAGTCAAATTTTACTAATTCATCAGTGACTGAATTCTAGCTATGGCAATTAGTAGAATTCTACTGAAAATTAGTGTAAAATTTCTAAAATTTCAGTAGATTTCTAGTGATTCGCCAGTAGAAACGATAACTGAAGTTTCAGTGATGTATACTGAAATTTCAGTTATTTTTTCTACTGGCGAATCAGTAGGAATCTATTAAAATTTTAGAAATTTTACACTAATCGTCAGTAGAATTCTACTAATTGCCATAGCTAGAATTCAGTCACTGATGAATTAGTAAAATTTGACTAATTCAGATTTAGAGAGTATTTTTTACATTCTTATTATATGTATCAAAGTTTTAGATACGATGAAGAAGCGTTGCTGGAAAAATGTGTCCATTTGAGAAAATTATAAAAATAAAATGCGCATTATTACCTGTTTCCTTTTTCTTTGTTGACTTTCTTCCTTTGAATGTATTTTATTATTTGTTTCCAAAACTTGAGGTATTTTTGTTGATTTTGGAGAAACGATATCTCGTTTTTTAGTTAGCCTATCAGGAGACTTATTTTCATCACGTGTATCATTTGCTATGTAATCTAAAGGTTTAAAAAATTACTTATTTAATTGATTGATTTAGAAATAGAGAATTTTTATTCCAGTCTTAATATTGGAATTAAGAAGTCCTACTTAATTTAAGTATATCCACCAAAGGCAAATTTTCATTAATCTTTGGAGAATTTCCAACAACTGAATCCCAACCATCCAGACTCGCAGACTCTGTAACTTTTCGAATTATTCCAGCTAATTCATCCAGTTTTTTTTGTGGTTCTTTATTGTTTTTTGACATTTCTGTTCCTTTGGACATTTCATTTGATTCTTCTTTGCATTTTAAAGTAACGGCTACTTTCTTAAAATGAAGAATTTCCTCTTCTGACTGATTTACAAATTTTCTAGGACTTCCTTTTAATATTGGAATACCTTTTTTTACATTTTTCATGCTTGCTAGGTTTTCGGATGCAGAAGATGAACAACATTTATTTTCTTTCAGAGTCAAATTGATAGCTTGCGTTGGATTATTAATTAATCCCGTCTTGGTCACGACATTTTGGATGGAGCCTAAATAATAATTTCAATATTGTATACTTCTTATACGTTTAACTTTTTTCTAAATTAATGGAATAAATTTTCATGATACAATAAATTAGAAAAAATCATTTTCTTTACTTTCTAAATGACAAGGATTAGTTTTTTTCAAATATTCTTTCGTATTTTCTGGTACTTCATCGAAAAAAGAATCTGTTCCGACCATTGCATATGTCGAACAACAGGAAGTTGATACTGTTTTTGAATCTTCAGCAATAAAGATTGCTTCATTATTTTTTTCAGCAATTAGCACTGATTCCGTTGGAGATAGATAATCGAAATTAGATTCTTCTGTTTCCAATACACTGGGAAAATCACATTCAATACTTTTGGAAAGCTAAATTTAATAATTCATTTATATTAAAATTATTTTTAAAAATTCTAAGAATGGGAGGTTCATTACTTACGCTATATTCGCATAAATTAGCTGATTCTGAAATTGTTTCTTCAGATTCATTCAGATTCAGGTCCAAAGATTCTTCCGTTGAAAGGACTTTAAATTTTAACGTATAATTTAATTTTACGTACATTCAACAAATCATAAATGTATATAATTGTATTTGTCAAAGTGAATAATATGCAATGCTAAAAAAGTTATGAATGATTGAAAATTATTGCAAATGATTTATGGATTTTATGAAAACAGAATTTCATCTTCGTGAATTTATTAAAACTTAAAAATATAATTATCCATAGATTCTTAAAAAAATTCTGGCTTATGAGTTTCAGGGTAGAATTTTGTAAAAAGAAAGGTGTACTTGCGTCTTAAATTTAAAGTGTTATTTAGAAAGGAACATTAATTATTGAAAGATGAAATGTTTTCCCTTCGGCTGTTGGATGTAGTTTGCAATAAAATAAAATAAAATATTTACATTTTCTTAGAAAAAAACTATAAATCTTTTATTTATTGAGCCTAAAGTTAAAATTTTTGATACTAATAATTTCGTTACAGATAAATGTTGGTTTGAAGGAAAAATGGTTAAGAATGTAAAAAAGATAAAATTTGAGATAAATGGTTTTTTCCCTGTTTTTTTTTTTTTTTTTTTTTTTTGAGAAATTAAAGTTTAAAATTTGGTGTGCTGCTCAAATGAGAGCCCGTACGATTTTTGTTGTCTGAGCAGGGTTGTACCGATTCCCAGATCGCCGGGTGATTTTAGTTGCTCAAGAAGATTTTCTGCATGATCAAGCACAGTCTCCATTTCACACAGAAGGGGAGCAGCTTTTGGGTACCTCTTGGTAATTATGGTCCATATTTCTTCAGCATCCTCAAGATTCATTAACGACCTGGGTGGGGAAAATTTCAAGCTTTTTGAAGTATCCTTACTGGACTCCGACATCTCGGAAGATTTATTCGATTTCTATTTATCTCCAGAATGCTTTTCGTGATACATTTTAGAAGAATCGCTGAGAATAAAACGGGGCACGTATTTTGACATTTTAGAGAAGTTAAAAATTCAGAAAAATTCAGTTGAGTTCGAAACAGACAAAAGACAAGCGAACATTTGAATGTTTGTCTTCAAAATATAAAATTCATTTTGAAAATGAAAATTACAAATAAAAATTTAAGCTTTATTGACTCATTTGTGGAATGATCACTTCCAATATTAATAATGATATGATAGACACGTTTCTTGTATATTCGTATTTATTTCAAATCATCTATCTACAAAAAATTCAGTCTATGCACGTTGCGTGTAAAAATTCGAAGTCTCCCACGAGGCACGAAAAATATAAACGAGTATAAAACCAAGAAAATAAGCTAAATAAAAATAACCATAAAATATAAATTCTCTACTTCACATTTTTCCTGACAAATACAACATACAGGAAAATTACAGTGCTACGTTTAAATGATAAGAAACCAAAAATTCGACAAAAAGTTTTCTCTTTATGCTACTAATTAATTTTCTACTACAGTCCTTTGAAAAGGATCTACGGAAGGGTACAGAAATGAAAATAATTATTCAATTTTCGATGTTTAATACCGACAATCGTACTCTAATGGGAAAACTTTTTTTTTCGTCACTGTTTATAGCTAGCATTGGCCCAACGCTGCGCCGATTAATGTTTTCACAAAGATGTACAAATTACATCATTTTTTTCCGTATTTCAAAATTACAGCACACTGCCTGTGTATATCATGTACAATTTTATTAAATTTCTTGCATTCTGCATACTTTTAGATACTCAAAAAAATATTTTGTGCACTGAACAAAAAAATATTGGGCGATATAACTACAATACAAAAATTCTCACACTGTATTGGAAAGGAATGTTTTCTGTTATTCATTTTGCTGCTCATGAAAGCAATTACAATATTTTTTCACTTGAAGTCCAAATATTGTTTAGTAAGGAATTTTGTAACCAAATTTCCTTCAATTCGTCCGATTGTTGATACGCTTACTTCTATCACAGCAAACAGGATGTACATAACGAAACTTTTTTTCATCTAAAGGGGGTAAAAAAATTAAATAAGAAAAATATATGGGTACTATGAAAACTTGCAGGCATGTTTTGATACAATTAAGACTATTCGGTATAGAATTGTAAATTCATAGAACAATAAAAGAACATTCTTTAATTTTTTTTATTACCCCCTTTACATGAGGCTTCAATTTCAATTACAAATACACAATATTTTAATTGAAAAAATATTTCTATTTTTAAATAGAAATCTATTTTTAAATGAGAAATGGGAATTTTTCAACAACATTTTGTATATCTGAAACCGAATTGTACCTTTTTGAACAATGGATTTGTTTTGCCTCTTAAAAAACAATAGCTATACATCGATCACTACCGCCCAATCAAGCCTCACGCATCAATATCAAACCTAGTTAATATTATGTATGATGTTACGTATTTGTATCTCTACGTTAAATGTATCTATATAAAGGTGAGTCGGCCAAAGAGATAAAAAATACAACAAGAGTCAAATATGTCTTTTTTTCATCGCTTGCAAATGTGATCTCTAAACAGCCACAAGACACAAATGCTAAAAGGTCCCTAAAACAATGAAATTAATACATAATAAATCTACCGTCGTCGTATTTTTTACCCCAACCTAAAGATGGTACGGAGCATCTTACAAAAATTTGTTTGGAACGAGATTGCGCTGGCCGCTGATTTTTTTCTGTTTTGTGAATGGAAGTCGAAAGAGAGCAGTGTTTGGTCATATTTTTATCTTTCTTGAGCAGTCTACCTATAGATATTTCATTCGCCTCTTTTATATCACCTTTCGGAATTTCATTAAATGTCGGGATATACTTTTATATCTGATAACTCAAATGATATAATTGCTTCTATAAAAAGCTAACAAGTCAATATCACAATTAATTGTTGAATTATTAAGTCTTCATAATGATTAAAACAAGGTAAAATTATGTACAATTTTTTTTGTAAAAGGATCATTTTAAGACTAAATTATAGAATCAAATTATAATATTTTTATTTTTATAACAATATCAAAGAGAGTACTTAATTTTCATTTACTATAAAAGCATTTTACAATTTCATCTAGGTTTATGATGTGTTTTCAGCCTATTCCTGATCTTATGTAATAAAGATAACAAGAGATAATGAAAATGACCATCTGCAGAAATGAATCAGGAATAACGTTCTTTTTTTCAGACATTATTTCTCTTGTGGCAGAAGTCAATGATATTATTCACATAAAAGGTCCTTCGGTTTCGCACTATTCTCATGTGATTCACAATGTGTAAAAAATTTGTAGGGAAAATGATTGTAAGCATTAAATATAGATCCTCGGAATTTCGTAGCTTTAATTTAATTCACACTTCCTCTTTCTGGTTGTGTCTTCGATTCTTAATGTCAAAAAAGTCATTTTACCAAAAATCTCCACAACTGGTTCTTATCGTTGGACAGATTTAATACAGAATCTGTAAAATCGTATATATTCATGACCAATGGAAATTTTCGATAGACTAATTCTTCTGGGAATATTATTATCTTTATGAGTATTATAGTTATTATTAATAATACTAGTGCAATCGTTTAATGAACGATGGGAGAGGTGTGAGTGGTGACAGCACAAGGAGACCGGAAGGCATTAGAAAACATGACTATTCACACAGTGGTCTCAATATTGGTGATGGCGTATTGTCAACAAATACTGTCTTTTCCGTAGTTCTCCATGTACATTTCCTGGGGTGTAGCGAGATTATAACGTCCACTAAGCCGAGTTCCAGTGAGACCGTTATTATGATGAGTGTGATTCACATGGAGATGATTAACGTTAAGAGCCACATTTTTCTTTTTCTTCCGAGTTTTGTGCCGATAGAGACAGTATTTGAGGCAACCAGTGGCCAGTAATAAAACGAGAAAAATGCCCAATGCACCAGCACCAATGGCAACGTATAACAATGTCACTCCGAATCGATAAGAACAATTTTCCTCCTCTTCGTCAAATCCAGAAGGACAGTGGCGAACCCCATCACACCAGAGGTCCGAACTTATACATGCCTGCAATTCTGGGCATCTGTAGACAAAAAGTGAATTTTTACCAGGGAACTTAACAAAATTAAGGGGCTTTTTTAAATGCTTCCAATAATTTTAACAAATAGTAAATAATAACCAAAAATAAAGGATCTACCGAGAAATTAAATCAAAATTATATTTTTTTTAGTTTTAAAATGATTGCTCAGTAGGACCTTTTTTTAAGCCCTCTTGTTCTGCCCATCCTGGTTTATAAAGCAATTATTCACAATTTGTTGAAATTATTGGAAAAACGTAAGAAAAAACACTTAAGGATGTTCACCCCTTATCGCATTTCAAATTTTTAAAATAGATTTATAAAATTAAGAAAAATAACCATATTATTAGATATAATAAATTTAAAAAGAAAAATTAAAGGGCGATATAGAAAAACATAGTTATTGTTTATTAATATTTCTTTTGTTTTAGAACAAAATCGTAATTGAACCACCGCATCGTAAAAGGGGGTATACACATTCTTGATCCCAATACAAACGGATCCTGACAATGTAAAAATTATAATTTTAAAAATATTTTTTGATATTATCCAAGAAAATGAAGTACACCATGTAAATTTCTAAAAATCAAAGTGCAAAAAAATGCACAAAAGCGGTGAGATTTTATACCAAGAAATTTTATACCTCTTTCTACGTTGTGTCGGTTCAGTTTTCATTCAATCCTTATTATTGATAACATATTTTGTTCTTTAAAATATTATCTACAATTCCATTTAAATGAATTTTAATAAAAATATGCTTGTCAGGTAGGTAGCGAGTTAGAAAAAATATTAGTTAATTAACAATTTGTTTTATGCAAATTTAACTGTGTTTTAATAAGAACCAACCAAATAGAATTGTAGATAATATTTAAAGAACAAAATAAGCTTTTAATAATGAAGATTGAATAAAAATTATAATGTTTTTCTAAGGCGAAATTAAAAAAAAACAAAATTTCAAATAAATTATTATCGATTCAACTATTTTTTTCTATGCTACAATTAGATTTCTCTTTGAAAATGTGTTACATTTAACAATGCGTTTATAAGTTTTCGTCGATTTTACAAACTATTTCGAAGATTATGAAAAATTGGGGTGCGTAAAGAGGTGAACATCCTTAAGAATTCAAAAACTCATAACTTTCTGGAAACAATTTATTTCTCAAATCGGAAAAACACCTATCGTCTTATTTCCTCTAAAAAATAACATATTTCTTGGGCAAAAGATTCTGCGAATTGGAGTGTAGAACCTAGCTGCCTGATTTGAAGTGGATTACATCTATTTTTTTTTTTAATAGTGGATAATTTCCGCCCTTTTCTTAATTTCCACGATTTCCACTTTTTATTCATGTTACAAAGATGTATAAAGTATTTTAAAACACATTCGTTCTTTTTAAAATGGCGGATCCAGAAATTGTGTTGAACACATAATTTCTCGAACCGCCACTGAAATAATAATTCGAATTTTGAAAAGGAAATTTTCTTACTTTTTATTTTGTTATTTTTCTTTAGTTTCTAATTTTTAGTTTATTTTCCACTTTTCACCTACATATTTCTTTGTAAGAAAGGGCGTTGCCCGTGTATAATAGGGTGGGCCGAAATTTTTTTTTTTAATTTTGATTATGGCTAACAAAAATCTTTTTCTACATATCAAAATAAGTCTTCATGATTTTTTTCAGATTTTTAAAACGATATATTCAGTTAGCAGAAATTTTTTGAAGTTTGAAACTTTGAAAACAGTGATTTTTTCGATATATTTCAATGTTGGATCACCATTTCTTCATCAAATTAGTTTTTACTGTAGGAATTCATTAATTTTGATGTAACAGATGATTTTCAAAAACTTTTAGTGTAAAAAAATTCTGATGATGAATGTAGTTACGTAGAATATAATTTTTATTTGAAAATCGAAGTTTCGAAGAAAATAAAAAATGGTACAAAATCATAAAAAAAATTTTTTCTAATATGCTTTTCAGGGGTCTTTTAGGACCTAAAAATACACGTAAGTTTAGAAGGAAATGACGAAATAACTATAATTGCGATTCTGGTGTATCATTAATTAAAATAATATTTTCCCAGCTTCAAAAAATTTTGGTGTCGCGAACAATTTTGATGTTTTTATATAGTTTTTTATGGTCAAGGCCGCAAAAAATATTTTTTTAAAATTTTGACTATGGCAAGCAAAAATCTTTTTCTATATATCAAAATGAGTTCCAATGATTTTTTTCAGATTTTTAAAACGATATCTTCAGTTAGCAGAAACTTTTTAAAGTTTGAAACTTTGAAAGCAGTGATTTTTTAATATATTTCAATGTCAGGTCACAATTGAATCAGTTTTTACTTCACGAATTCATTTACTTTGATGTAACAAAGGATTTTCAAAAATTTTTATTTAAAAAAAAACTTTGGCGATGTATGTAGTTACGGAGAATATAAATTTTATTTCAAAATCGAAGTTTCAAAGTCAAAAATGGTATAAAATCATAAAATTTTTTTTATATCCTTTTCAGGGGTCTGTTAGGACCTAAAAACACATAAGATTAAAAGGAAAAGTTAATATAACTATAATTGCGATTTTGACGTATCATTAAGTAAAACAATATGTTTCCAGATTTAAAAAAAAGTTCGAGTCGTGAGCTATTGTTCTGTTGTTTCGTATTAATTTGCAGATTATTTGAATTTTACTCAAGTTTTGCGGCTCTTTGCTTTTGAATACTAAAAGACACCTAAAAATGATATTAAAAAAAAATTTATGATTTTTACCATTTTTGATTATCTTCGAAACTTCGATTTTCAAATAAAAATTATATTCTACGTAACTACATTCATCACCAGAATTTTTTTTTATAATAAAAAATTTTTAAAATCGTTAGTTACATTAAAATAAATAAATCCGTACAGAGAAAACTGATTCGATAAAGAAATGGTGACCTAACATTGAAATATATCGAAAAAATCACTATTTTCAAAGTTTTAAACTTCAAAAAGTGTCTGCTAACTGAAGATATCGTTTTTTAAGTCTGAAAAAATCATGGGGACACATTTTGATATATAGAAAAAGATTTTTTCTGGCCATAGTAAAAAAAAAAATAATAATTTTTGCCGCCTTGGCCATAAAAAACTATATAAAAGCATTAAAATTGCTCGCGGCACCAAAATTTTTTAAAGCTGGGAAAATATTATTTTACTTAATGATACGCCAAAATCGCAATTATAGTTATTTTGACATTTCCTTCTAAACTTACATGTATTTTTGGGGCTTAAAAGGCCCCTGAAAAGAATATTAGAAAAACATTCGTTTTATGATTTTGTACCATTTTTTATTCTTTTCGAAACTTCGATTTTCAAATAAGAATTATATTCTACGTACCTCATCACCAGAATTTTTTTTACACTAGAAGTTTTTGAAAATCATCTGTTACATCAAAATAAATGAATTCGTACAGTAAAAACTAATTTCATGAAGAAATGGTGACCCAACATTGAAATATATCGAAAAAACCACTGTTTTCAAAGTTTCAAACTTCAAAAAGTTTTTGCTAACTGAAGATATCGTTTTAAAAATCTTAAAAAATCATGGGGACTCATTTTGATAGGTAGAAAAAGATTTTTGCTAGCCATAATCAAAATTCAAAAAAAAAGATTTCGGCCCACCCTGGTGTATAATTCTAAATAAATAAATAAAAATACATCAGGTATTCGTTTTCCTTGATAAGAAAACAATTACGGAAAAAACTGCTATTCGTTTTTAAGGAATGCATCAGGAAAATGTAAAAAGTCAAGCAAAATGGAGAAACAGAATAGAAAATACATGTAGAGAAATGAAAAGAGCATGAATGGCAAAAAGATATGCAGTGCATACGAAGGGGAATTACATGCACTTGAGTGAAAGAAAGCAAGCAAGTGGAAATGCTATAATATAAAAGAGGACGAAACTGCGGCGAAGTGGATGAGAAATAGTAGAACAAAAGGAAAAAATGCAGCGAATGGAAACGAAATAAGCCTGGGAGAAGGTAATGGCGTAGAAATAAGAATTTAAGCCTTGAATACAAGTTATGACATTCAGACCAAGATTCCTCAATTGAAAATTGGAGGTGTGCATTTATGCAGTTTATTAAATCGAATTTTCAATGCAAATTGGTACTTTTTTGGCCACGCTTAGAACATTGAATTTTTCGAAATTCAGTTTTCTTTTCAAGAAGAAATCTAAGCAACTTAAAACTTAAATCACTTCGAATGTAGGATTTCTTGAAACCGAAATCATTCAGTTAGTTTTGAAATGAAATCCATCTGAAATAACGATCGAGTTTTTAAAATTCGATTCAATCAAATTTTAGAAATTTGATCGTTACTTTATATGAATATCATTTTAAAACCAACTGAATTATTTTGGTTTCGAGAAATTCTACATTCAAAGAGAGCTTAGAAGTTTAAATTTCTTCTTGAAAAAAACTTAATTTCGAGAAATTCAATGTTCTAAGCGTGAACAAAAAGGTACCAATTTGCCTGGAAAACTCGATCTGAGAAATACACACATCTATTGAAAATGTATCAAATTATCAGCGGCGCAGTGAAGGGGGGGGGGGGAGTAAGGTGACAACCCCCCCCCCCAAGGG
>JBAGKK010327154.1:0-19524 GCA_037177015.1 Euceroptres primus
TTCTCATCAGAGAAGGTATTAGATTTGTGTTAAATTTGACCCCCCCCCCCCTTTGTTATACTCTTTTACTGTCCTAAAATGAAGGACTAGTTCGTTAGCCAGCCATTTTGAATAAAACTTTAAAAAGTTACAGCATTTTAAAAATTTTTGAGACCACTTTTTTTGCAATTTACAAATTGTATTTACGGATATTCATAGTACTAAGAAAGAAAAACAATTTATCCTTTATGCCATTTTTCGATAAAATTAAAATTATCAGTCTGATAGTGTTTTTAAGATCCAAAAAATCAAAAGGAAATGAAGATTTGAAGCCAACCAACGCACGATATAAAAAAAGTAAAGAGAAAAAAAACGATGCTTTTGAAAAGCTCTAAAAGATTGAGATAACAACTTTTTGAATTTTGTCAAAAAATCGAAAATTCAAATTTTTCCGCCAAAAAACGTAAGATATGAAAAAATATTCAATGGAAAAATCATTGGTCTCAAATAGACCTACAAATTTTCTGTTCACCATTTATTGATAGGATAAGTAGTTTTCGTTTTAATCTTAAAAATTTTTTTAATTAAATTAAAAATTCAATTTCCCCGTCAAAAAACATGAGATATGTGAAAATCTTACAAAAAAATGATTGGTCTTAAAAATATCTAATAATTTTCTAATAACCGTTTCTTGATTGGATAAAAACTTTTATTTTAATGGTGAATAATACTGTTGAGAACTTAAAAACTAATTTTTCTTTACCAAAGACTTTCGGAAAAATTATGAGATTGTATTGTGCTTTAGCACACTTCTTTAATGCATAAAAAGGAAGGTAGAGTTCGTTATCCAGCCATTTTTGACGAACGGCTTTAGTTTTATGCACCAGAAAAGGCTTTTTGAAAATAAAAAAACCATTTATAATTTCTCCTCTGAAAATCGGTGAAATCCTTGGAAAATTTTTTAAATTTAGTTAAATCTTCGAAAATCAGTAAATATTTTTTGAAATTCATTGAAATCGTTTAAAATCCGTGGAAGTCGTTCATATTCATTAAAATCTGTCGGAATCTTTAAAACTCTATTGAAATTCATTGGAATCTATCCAAATATCATGAAATCCTTTACAATATTTTACAAAAACCCTATGAAATCCTCTAGAGATCGGAAAAATTCTCTACTATCCAGTGAAATCTTTTGAAATACATAAAAGACATTTCAAATTTTTTTAAAGTGCGTGGAAATTTTTTTAAATTCTTTAAAATCTATTTCAGTTGTAACATTCTAAAAATTAATTTTTAGAAATCTTTAAAAATCCGGTGAAACCTGATCGAATTCTTAGCAATCTCTTAACATTTTCTAAAATCCTTTAAAACTTTTGTTTTTCGATTATTTTTAGTGACAATTTTCGGTTTAACCATAACCATAATCATAACACGCAGCTTAATAAATTAAACATTTCTCCTTGGAATTTGAAAATGTGTGTGAGAGCGGAAATCATCGGGATAATTCGGCGTGGGCTCGATCTAAAGGATGGAGTTATGCAGCTCCATCTTCCAGATTTTTAATCTATCTGACTGGGTTTGGGTCTGGTTTAGCTTTTTACGTCGAAGGGCTAGATTAAATAATTTCTGTACAGATGTTTACCTGAGCAAATACTCGTCTGGAAAACGTCTGCAAAATGTGGTTTCTTTTTTGAGATTTGTGGAAAAAATAAATTACTGTGATTACGTAATTTATTAGAGAATTTTAGAAATCCATGCAAAAGATGGAGCGCGAAGCGCGAGAATCACCTTAAGTAAGGTGATTGCCATCAACTTGAAATAAAAACAGCGTTAATTATCTCTTTAAAAGTCCTGAGCGCTTTGAGAAAATTAAACATGATTTAATTTCTCAAGAGTCAATAAAATGTTACTGAGCAAGCATAATCGCGAGCCGTAGTGGCGCTCAAACTTATTTAATAAGATAGAAATTCAAGTATCATGCTAAAATTTCGGAAAATAATAAAGTATATATTGAAGCATCAATGTCTGGTGCGTTTCAGTTTTTATTTTGAAAAAAATTTCAAAAATAATTTTTTTTTCGAAATAAAAATATGAAACACACCAGACATTGATGCCTTAATATATTAATTATTATTTGCCATAATTTCAGCGTAATATTTGTATTTCTTTTTTAATAAACCTGTCAATTATAAATAAAAAACGGTCGGTAGTTAGATGTATATGACACACTGGTAAGTTCATATTCATAAAATTACAAAATTTACTTACGGCAGTAAAAGTATATCATCAGGAATAAACTTGACTCTTCGGGAAGAACGATGAATATTTCGCGAGCCCGGAAGCGCGACGTTCAATTGTTTTAAAGCGGAAAGCGCGACGGCCACTCCGCGCGCCTTAGGCGCGCTCAAACTTGCGAGCGAAGCGCGCGATGAGAATGTGCCCGCGCCCCCGAAGGGGGTTTTGCAGATTTTTTTATTATTCAATTAAGAAGAAGAAAAGGTAATGGTTTTCCGAAGTATGGGTCACTGTCCGAAGTCAATTGTTTCTATGATAGCGATTCATTATCATTTAAATTAATTATATCAGCACCTACCAAATTGAAAATAGATTTGGACTTTGTAATTTTTTTTTTACTTTTTAAAAAAATTCTTATGCTCTTTATCCAAGATTTGAAAGCATTTTTTACTCATATTTTTGTTAATCTTTTCGATTATTTATATTTATTTGTAAATTTTGTCTACCTATATTTTAAAATAAATTTTCTTTCATTTTAAAAGGAATGTGGCCTTGCATCTCTCCTTTCGGTGGTTGGTTACTTTAAAATGTATTTTCTCAAATCGAAAATTATAATTGTATGCGTGAGAGGATTAATTCGGTTTATAACTGTATTTCATTACATTAAGTTTTCTTTGATTCGCATCAATTGAAAATCGATCAGGTAATGAACGTTTGGTAATGCGGAAGTATTACATATAGTGCACTGTAACTTCAGTAATGAGACATGCGATGCGAGCAAATCTGAACTACGTAGATGCTCCTTGAGATAATTCACGCTATAGGGTATCTATGATTTTACATAATTACCACTCCTCTAATTCTCAAGAGGGATCAATCATTCGATATATTGACTTCACTTCTAACTCAGCTGCATTCCGAAGGGAGTCCACAGATTTGTAAAAACTTATTAATCAAGCACATAATTCTCGTTAGTGCAGAAAATTCGTAAAAAAGCAAGTTGTATGATCTGTTTTATGAAAACAAATTTATTAATTCGTCAATTTTTTACTTAATGTCCCAAATGGAAAAGCGTATTTATGTAGATTTTAGCAAGTGAATTGAGTTAGCAGATACCGAGGAAATATTTTAATTAGTTTTAATAGTAGCGTGTATTAAATCATAACCATCTGGAACTCAATTGATTTGTTTTATTGATGTGACGTTCAGATAAGTTTTCAAGATACAGCAAACTCAGATTCAACAATATTTCATCAATGTTAGCTTTCTTGAAAGGATTCAGACATTTCGCAAAGAACAAAACTCTGTGAGCACACTATAAACTTAATTATTCAACTATAATACCTAGAATGATTTTAAAGTTTTTCTCATTTATTACATAGGTCTGCGTATTTCAACTTGGGTACGTTATAAGGATCATCGTAAAACACGATTATCCAGGTTGTGGTCCAAGATCCTCAGCTGGATAACAGTGCAGTGGTTCTGAAAAATATTAATTAAGGGTAAATATTGTTTCACGGTGGTGGATAAACAGCTTAGAAAATGTGAGGATAGGTCGGAAAATTTTCTAATACGAACCCCCCCCCCCCCCCGAAAAAGTCTTACCGACTCCAGAACCACGACGCACCCCAGCTATTTGGTAAGCGTTGTCTAATTTCAACTCAACGCAAAGCTCAAGATTAAATATGTACTTTTCAGGGCTGTTTAAACTGGAAGTTTCGACTTAGAAAAATTTCTGATTTATTTTAATATTTTCTAAGTAATTGTTTATCCAACACCTTTACACGAATATTTCTGTACGTCTATATTGAAACGTCTCACTTTGTCGTTGACGATAAGAGTGAAATTCGTGTATACATCTACAGCAACACGACTTTTATTGCCAAAGATAAATTGGGTCATTTCAATATGGACGTACATATGTTATCTTTAATTTGTTTCCTAATACTTTCCTTTTTCCTTCAAAATGTATAGTATTATGAAATCAACACTTTTTTATTCAGTTCAAGCCATTCTTCTACATTGCATAGTAAAATATTAAAATTTAAAAATATAATATAAATGTGTATTAAATTTAATACTCGCATGCATATTAATTTTAATAAACGCGTATGTAAAGTCATTTGCATATGGGTGATTGTCAAAAAGTTGACCATATTAGACCACGAAATTTCCGAAAAAAATAATTATTCCATGCCGTCTAAAATATGTTTTTTTTTTTAAAAACACGACCAACCCAAGAGAGTATGAAAAAATGAAATAGAGAGATCAAGGGATATATTTGTTATAGTTATGAATTCTATACGAGAATAACTCCTGCATCTATGTTTCTGCGTAATAAGTATAGAATCTTACTTGAGTTCTGAACGTTTTTAGGTGATGTGAATGCATAGGAAGTTGATGTACAACTTTAGGAATGGAAATTATTTTTGGGGAGTTTGAGAGGCAAAAATGAAGTCAGACGACGCTAACCTCAAAACTCACTAAGTTCGCAATGTATGAAATTCGACCTTGAAAATATAAATATTTGAAGAATTTTTTAAAAATATTCCAGAAACAGGTAAAAATTATTAAAAATATGGAAAACATCTGTGATTGCGCGATTTATTTGATATTATCTTATATATTTAATAGATTTTCAATATATCCTCTCTTTTAATAAAATTTTTAATTAATATTTCGATAAATATGACATTTTGTTAAACATATTGTGCAAAAATAGTGATTGCATTTCGCTGCCTCGTCCTCAAGATCAAATGTGTTGTACCGTCAGTTGCCGTGAGTTCCGCCATGATATTTTAAAGTTAGGAGTTTTTCCCGCCACCTTTAGGTGTCATCTCCGCCGCCTATCCGTTTCCTGTCATTCTGTTGTTTCGTGCCTTCCATACATGATCGTGAAGCAGAAAAACTTCATTAATTGTGTGATTTTGTGCTATTCGTGTCATTTAAAAAATAGGGGAAAGGAAGAGACAAGACACAGAGAGCCGACTACTAAAAGAGATAAGAAGACAAATCAAGAAAAGCGCCAAAAAGTGCAGAAGACGGGACCGATCATCGTCACCCACGCAATCGAGTTCTGGAGCCTCTTGGAGGGAAAAATCAACGAGATCCAGAAGCCCAAGCGAGAGACGAAGTTCTCAAGAGCGTCATTCCCAAGGCGCGATCCGCCAATCTGCTCCCCCCCCCCCCACAAGAGCAGAGCAGAAGGCGTCACCCAAGAGATGCGCCGGACGAGGATCTGTCTCCAGTTCAAACCAGACCTGAGGGTCGTTTCCGACGCCCGTCTCGACGACACTCGAGAGACAGCTCAAGCCAGAGTTATTCCTCGGCAGAGGGCAGGGAACAGCAGAGATCGAAATGATTCGCGAGGTGCGTCCCGCAGATCCGCTTCTCCAAGCAATCCTGGCGGAAGGCGTCACCCGCTAGAGGGTTCAAGACGAATCTCCTCTACGGAGGGTAGCAACCAAAGCCGTCTACGAGGCTCGCCACATCAAAAGACTCCTCCTAAAGACCCTGAGCAAATAGGCGATGACCATTCGTCGATAAAGAAGGTTCCTCAAACGGAGCATGATAAATCAAGCAAAGGAGCAGATAAAGAAGACGTTGATTTGAACCACCTAGGTGGCGAGCCCTTTGCAAAAAACACGGTCAGTGAATCAATTGATAAAACTCTCGCAAACTTATTGCAAAAGGTGATGCAACTCGGTTTGAAAAAAACAATGCGAAAAGACCTAGCCGAAAAATATCCTCCCTCAGAAAACTGTGTAACAATGGGAGCTCTGGCTTTAAACCCGGAATTAAAAAACATCATAGGCACAAATGGAGTAAAAAAGGACTACTACCAATCTGGATCGCAAAACCAGCTCAGAGCAGCCCTAAGCGCTTTGGGAAAAGTGCTAACACGACTATTGGATTGTTAGAACTCCTCTTGCTGGTGGGTTGGCTGTGGTCGTTATGTCCTTGATCTTTGTGTATGGAAGATGGGAGGCTCGCAAGGAGCCTCCTGGAAAGTTGGGAGATAGGAGAGGCTCGTAGGATATTCTGGAAGGACAGAGGAACTTGCAAGCTCCGTTCGGTTCTTCCGGAAAAGTGAGGAAATAGAAGGTCCCGGAGGACCTTCTGCAGGGCAAGGGGGACTTGGAAGCTCCTTTCGGCTCTTCCGGAAAAGTGAGGAAACAGAATGTGCCCGGAGGAGCTTCTGGAAGGAAAGAGAAACTTGGAAGCTCCTTTCGGCTCTTCCGGAAAAGTGAGGAAATAGAATGTACCCGGAGGACCTTCTGGAAGGAAAGAGGGACTTGGAAGCTCCCTTCAGCTCTTCCGGAAAAGTGAGGAAATAGAATGTACCCGGAGGACCTTCTGGAAGGAAAAAGGGACTTGGAAGCTCCTTTCGGCTCTTTCTGAAAAGTGAGGAAATAGAATGTACCCGGAGGACCTTCTGGAAGGAAAGAGGGACTTGGAAGTTTTCGAGGGTAGAGACGATCTCGGAGATGGTATTGACTAAGTGTTTGTTTTCCCGATTTACAAGACGGAGCGCCTAGTCGGATGTCGTGGCGAGGCTGGAAGCCCGCGACTAACTGTCCTCCGGTGCAAGAAGCTCGTCCTTTTAACAGCCTCACGCCCCTACGATTAGGTTGTGGTAGGGGATGTCTCCCCTCCAGTTTCTCCTAAGATGCTGAGCCTAGCTAGAAGCTTTTAGAAGGATTTTTCATAACAGGGGAAACTTGGACTAGGCTTGACCTTGCATAGTAACGTAAGCCATTAGAGCGAGGGAGAGAGCCTATAGTGCGTGCGAGGGAGACGGTGAGAGCAAGAGCAACTGGCGAGCCTCGTTGCTCGTCCACATCTGCAAGCACTTAGGCCCTTCCGCTTTCATTGGACCTGGTAAACTGAAAGTTTGAACGTGCTTCTTGCACCAAACTAGAAAACTGCAAGCAAAACGTCGTCGATAAACGATAGTATTTAAAGAATGCTAACGCTCTATCGCGACACGTGTAACAGGATCTTCAAAAATCCACTGAAGTCTCCGACTCGTCAAAGCAGTTTGCCAGTGAAATAACCTCAATCATAAGAGACGCAGGAAAGATCTTGACCGATCTGCACCATGGCATAACCCTCACCAGAAGAAGCTTCATAACTTTTGGTAGAAATGCGATTATAAAAAACATCGCTGACGTCACAAAAGTAGACAAGTTTCTCTTCGGTGAAAAATTCTCTGAACAACTTAAAGCCGCAAAGGAGGTAGAAAAGGTAGGAATAGACCTTGCCAATATCAGACCCAAAGCGGACGCGAAGAAACTTTATCCTTCGTCTTCGGGAGCTGGACCCTCCAGATCGATATGAGGCGACATTTAAACTGGAGATGCCCTCCGCGGAAGAGCTATTCAAACTTCAGAAAGGGGGCGCAATTTTCACACCCGTCGAGCAATCCTCATCTGCAGAAAAAGAAGTAGAGGCTTGTAAAACAGGCGGACGCCTATCAAACTTCACCCATGCCTGGAATAAAATAACCTCGGGCCAATTTATATTAAACAGCGTCTCAGGCTACAAATTACCCTTTGACGAAACCCCTATTCAAATAATAACTCCACACGAACCTAGCTTATTACTAGTTGAGAGCCAAAAAACAGAAACTGACATCCTTAAACTGGTAGAAAAAGGTGCAGTAGCTGCCTGCACACCCTGCAAAGGGGAATACCTCTCACCTTACTTCTTGAAAAAAAAGTCAAGCGGAGATGACAGATTTATACTTAACCTTAAAGGCCTTAATAAGTTTATTAGTCACCCACAATTTAAAATTGGAAGGCATTAAAACGGCATTAAGGCTTGTAACTCGAGATTGTTGCTTAGCGAAAATAGACTTAAAAGACGAATACCTACATGTCCCTAATTATAAAGAACATAGGAAATTCATAAAGTTCTCTTTTAAAAGAACACTGTACGAGTTCACATATTTTCCCTTCGGGCTCTACACAGCCCCGTATATTTTTATGAAAGTAAAAGCACAAAAGCTCAGAGAAAAAAAGGTGTTATAGTTATCTACTTAGATGACATACTCATAATTTCTAGGTCAGAAACAGGATATTAGACTAGTTAAAGATCTCTTAGAATCTCTAGGATTTGTCATTAACATAGAACAAAGTGCACTTAAGCCCGAAAAAAGATGCAAGTTTCTAGGTTTTAACATAAACAGTCACTCATTTACCATAGAACTCCCAGACGAAAAAAGAAAGTCCACAGAGGACTTGACCAAAAGATTCAAAGAAAATAAGACTTACAGAATCAGAGAGCTTACACGCTTCTTAGGCATACTAGTAGCAGCAGGTCCAGGAATTAGTTATGGATGGCTACATACTAAACAACTGGAGAGAGGAAAATTCCTTGCTCTGAGAAAATCAGGCAACAACTTTGAGGCGAAAATGACACTCTCAGATAAGGCTGACCAGGATCTGCAATGGTGGGTTGAAAACGCGAAGACGTCATCTAACCCAATTAGAACCGGCACTTCATATAAATCTCCTCGGACTGAAAGCAGCATTCTATGGGCTGAAATGCTTTACCAGAGACTGACAAAAATGTGAAGACCTATTAAGGATTGATAACACCACAGCGATTTCACATGTCAATAGGATGAGTGGAATTCAATTCTCCGAATTGACAGAAATCAGCAGAGCCCTATGGGAATGGTATGAAAAGCGAAGAATATGGGTTCACGTGTCATACATAAAATATAAAGAAAACAAAGAAGCAGATAAGCAATCAAGGATCCTCCCTCAGGAAACTGAATGAGAATTGGCAGACTGTGCCTTTAAGCATATCTCCAAAAAGTTTGGCGATATTGAAATAGACCTTTTATTTTCAACTTATGAAAATGTTCATTAGCCTAAAATTGATAAATCTACGACGTATTTCGAATAGTTTGAATCACAATCTTCGAGTTTTATTTTAAAATAGCAAAATCATAAAACCTGGCACAAAACTTGGGGACAGACTTTCCAGCGATTTTTTGCATCTTTGACTGTAAAATATTCAACTTATCACTCCATAATCATCTTTTCCAACTAATTTCAATCGATTTTCATAAGTCCAAATTATTAAAGAAAATATTTTTGATATTATTTAGAAATTTTTCATTTCAAATTTGTAGTTTGGAACATCGCACAACCTGCCATTTTCCAAACATTTTTATTTATAATTTCTAAATGAAGTCGTCTAAAATTTTGAAACTTTCCTAAATTGTGTCTTGATGTGAGTACTTTGCTCAGATATATTTAGAAAAAAATTATGAATCACATGATCTGTAAGAAATGATAGGGATTTAAAAAGGTCAACTTTTTGGCAACGAACCATATACGATATATAAAGTCAGCAACCATTCTTTCTGGCAGTGTCCATAACAATTTAAATGTAAAATAGAAACATAATTAATTCATTGATCGCTCAGTTTATTTAATTTATTTTAGTTATGAAATGCAAATTTATTTTAAAATATTTGTAACAGAAACAAGAAAAGAAATAACAGAATGCGATAGTTTAAGCGATACTAGTTGGCTCACAACTCAATCGTTACGTGAAGAAGGAAATGCGAACTTTTCAGCGGGAAATTTGAATCCAAGTTTTGGATCCCAATCGACTTACGATTGACTTTTCTTCTACGGCCAACAAAATAATTTCTGTGGACAGTTTTCAGGTCAGGAACATCAGAATTGTGGCCTGTGTCATCAATTATGACGAAACTTGGTGAAGTATTCATTTAGACAAAGATTTTTGACCGAAAGATTTTTGAAAATTTTCCAAATTATAGGAGTCACGTCACTTAAAACACCAATTTTTTTCTTTGATAAATATTTTAGCCCACAGCCTGTGACCAAATCCTGCACTACAAATTTGTTCACAGTGTATTCACATGATGGGTTTTTAATTTAATTTTATTTTATTTTATTTAATGTAATTTAGAGTAATGTTGAAAATGGATCTTTTTTTAATCTGTAATATTTCCGTAAATTTATTTTTAATTCTAATAAAACTTACAAGCATGTAGTAAAACATCATGCCATTTTCTATCAAAAAATAAAAGAAAACAAAATATGATGGGTAAACTTTATACTCTAACTTAGAAAAAAAACGAATATTTCCTAAACTAGACCCAGCCATTTTCACATGGAGGAAAATAAAAGTATTATATAACAGTTTTATGAGCAATAAATGACGGTCCATTGTTTGAACTTAGAAGACATTTCTCATAAAATTGGGTCTTTTCTCGTCCTTACGATGATGTGTACGGTAATTGCGAATTTTCATCCACTTTAAAATTGAAAAATTCAGTAACCTGTAAATTATAATTGAAAAATACCAACATGGTATAATCTATAATCCCAGGAAATTTGTTTGCACGAAACATTGTACTTTCTAACTTCTTTGAATCTAAGATATCAGACAGTGTATTATTAGTTCAGAGCCTAATTTCAATGTGTCAGCACGTACTTTCTTTCTCAAAACTTTTAAACTTCTTGAAGAAATGAAATTGCATGAAAGCTAATTTTCCCTTACTGTAATCAAGAATGCTATATACATATATAAATCTTTCTTTTTAGTTGTAGTCTACAAATAGAAGTTATCTTAAAGTTATGCATATTTTCTGAAAACTACTTTTACATTAAAAATATTGCTTTTCACAAACTTTAGTGATCTGCTGCTTGTGACTGATTAAGTTATTAGAACGAATGAAAATGCCTCTACCTGCTCAACTAACCTGTTCTACGATATAAATTTAAAATGACGTTATATACGAATTAAAATTGATAAGCTGAAATAAAACTTAACTTAGTACCCCTTCAAAAATTTAAGTACGAACCTTCATAATACTTGATTTTCAACTTTCAAAAGTGACTTCAGACCGGTTTAATGTAGTAACTTTAAACAACTGATTTTCACTTTCTAAGCTTCAAATGCTATTTTAAGGCTCAATTAGAACTCACTATCAGTTTATTAGTTGTAAGTTATATACTTAAGTTCATCATCTTAAGGAGAGACTATAAATTTTAACTGAATCTGAACATGATTTTTGAATTCATAAAGTGCAATTTATCAATCTAATTGAGTTTATTGAGATAAAAAAATGACATTGCCATCAATATATTAGCACTTTCATATTTTCTCCGTTTCTATATATTTATTATTGTATTAATTTTAAAATTGTAAAATTAATTGTAAAAACCTTTTCTTCATTTTACTGAAGTTTACTAGAATATTCTTATCTTATTTTCAAGTAGATATTTTATATAATGTTATTATTATCTTATCTTTCCAAGGAGAGAAGTAAGTGACCGTAGAAAGTGTATAAAAGAATCTATTATGCACACGCCATGAGTAGTGTACGATCGGATGGAACAAGAAGCAAGCAGTACACAGACACGTCGCGTCGATTTTCATTAGTTCCGCTTAACGGTCTCATGAAATTCCCTTTCGGTTTCTGACCGAGACTTACAATGAGTTTGCATAGGAGCTTTAACTCAGTATTCCTTCGGAATAAAATTACATTCACATGTACTTATATTTTTAAAAAATCGGTGAAGGGCAACGAACCTTTTTATTGAGTTAATACTAAAAACGCGAGTATTTTCTACCAGATCCGGCCATAAGGACCTTTTTTACCAGGAAGTCCACATATTATAATTTTAAGATTTATGGTACTTGTGTGTAATAAGAGTTTAAAAAAGTAGCTTATATGACTCTATTTCCATAAATGGGGTAAAATCGTAAAAAGTAATCATTTTATTTGTGATGAACAAATAAAATTATTTAATGGATCTAAAAGTTGTTTGTACACACTTTAAGTAAAAAAATGTATAGCCAAAACAAAAATAAAAAAAATTGACGTTTTGAACTAATTTAAGAAAAAATAATTTTCGTTTCTTTGTGCTATTTGTTATGATTAAGTTATCGTCACTTTTAAAGCTAAGATTGCAACTATGGCCGTTTTTAAGTAATATATAGTCTGTTCTTTGTTAATAATAAACAATTATTTGTTTATTAATTTTTTATAACAAAATTGCTTTATAATCACTTTTTCTGCATTTCTTCCTCTAGGACACTTATCACACTATCACACTTATCTGTGAACGTTGCATAAATTGTAAGTTATATGTTATTATAAATTTTTAATATTAACAAAAATAATAATAATCACAAAAATTGAATTGCAACATTGAAAAATACTGTTATTTTTTGACGCTGATAAATACTGGAATTCCATTTTTGTGATTATTATTATTATAATTATTATTAATAATATAAAAAATTTATAATAACATATAATTTACAAGTTATCCAACGTTCACTGACAATAATAAGTGTTCTAGAGGATGAAATGCAGAAAAAGTGGTTATAAACCTATTTTATTATAAACAATTAATAAAAAATTCATTGCTTATTTTTATCAGGGGATAGACTACATATTTGTAATCAATTATAATCACTTTTTTGCTACAAAAGTACTTAAAAGCGGCCACAGTTTGTAACGGTTTTCTTTTAGCCAGGGATAATTTCGACGCCTTCACTGCAGAGGGCTCCAAGTTTTTTTCGCTCTACATACAGCTCCAACTCATATGCTTATACACAGGACTTGGCGCAGTATTCGGAGCGAAAAGAACTTGGAGCCCTCTGCAATGGAGACGTCGATTTAAGAATTTTTAAATGTCCGATTTCAAAACAAAGTTAATCAAATCGATAATTAGAGTTATTTTAATTTAGATTTCCTGGAGTTTCAATTTATTCTGACAATATTTTTTATTTGTAAATTGAAAAGCTATAGCTTCGAGTGCGATTTATTGGAAATTCGTCCAACAAATATTTTCTCTTTAAGCCAATTTAATCTTTTCTTATCACAATATCCTGAGGACAATTACTGGCCTTGTTCTCAGTTGTGTTAGGAAATGAAATTAGCATCAATAAAAAAATTATGATTTTAAGCTCACTCCAATTTTACGTATTTCAATCTACTTTTTTTAAATATTGATTATTCTGGTTCCATAAATCTCTCAGATTGTGGGAACTAAATGTAATTAAGATTGTGCGCAACACTGAGGTGAGAATGATTGCAAATGAAACGTTATTGTTTTTAGTCTCGACTTACGTTCTGAGAACGTTTGAAGCGAATCGATAATTAATTTAGCAGACTCCTCAGACGAGTTCCTTTTAGGGTTGAAAATCTAAGAATATTTAACAGAACAATTCAACATTAGATCCATGGTCTAAACGGGTTTTTCTGTATCCTGAGCTTTCTCCTTGACGTGATCAATACTGCCAAGGTGTCAGTTGCCAAGTATTTTCTATAATGAATTCTGTGGATGGAGAAAATATTGGCAGACGAAGTGCTATGTCTGGACTCCACTTATTCCCTCAATTCCAACAAGATTCCTATCCTAACTATTAAACTAACTCCACAATTCTTCAGAGTCATTTTATTCTGGCAGTGGATTAATTTTGTTTAATTTTACCTCAGCCGTGTGTCACTTTCAATTCTCACAAACAACCAATACTCAAGATTAGCTGCAGCCTCGTAACCAATTATCAAAACTTTCATTCGTGATAAATAATCGGTGATTACTTTAGCCCCAGTTGGCTTGTATAGTTTGTGGAATTAAACACCCTGAATTGTTTAGAAGTCAACTTCTGGTAGTTTATCTTAATGAGCTCCCATCTGGTGGGTTGAAAATTCGCAGTGGAGTCAAAATTGATTTCTGTAATTTAGATTATTTTCACGCATCCAGAATTTTTGTGAGATCGGCTTTCTTGATCGTTCGTCCAAATGAGCTCCTATCAAGTGGGTTAAAAATTCGGATTAAACTTAAAAACTAATCTTCTATTCTGGCTGCGATAGGAAAGTAACATACGGTGTATTTTTTCTTCTAATAGTATTTCTTATTTGAAAATAGTGGTTTGCGATTTTCGAATGAATTCAAAACGCTAAATCGCTAACAGTTGGCAAGTCCTAGATCTCTAAGTTTGCCTATCGGGAGGACTGGGAAACGTAAGCTTTCCAAAATTCTCAGGATGGAGAGCAGCGGGATTTAGGTGTCCCTTCTCGCTTTTATAGTTTTGTCCTCTGGCCTCCCTACTACCGGTCTCCGATAATCCCGGCACACGGCGCTTCCTAATTCTCACGGCCTTCGACCTGCCATCCCAGTCTGGAGAGTTTTTCTCCTACCTTCGGTCGATTTTACGCGCGCTTTTTTCCTTTTGCATGCAAATCTTTGGCACCTTTTCTTGTCCCCCTAATTCTATTGGTTCGGCGTCTTGGTCTTTTTGGCGCTATTTTCTCCCGCCGAATAGTTTTTCTCCCACCTATTGAGTTTTTGTTTCCGGCTGGAATGTTCTCGAACCCTTTCAATTCTCAGTACCGTATCATCTTTTCCTTTTCCCCTTATCTTTAATTTGTATAGATTATTCTTTCTATTGCTGATCCGTTTATTTTTCTAATTGAGGGTCAATTGGACCGTCTCAAGTTGCAGTCGGCGCAGTAAAAAACTACCCAAATACACAAAACGGGTGCAAATCTTGAGGTCACAACTCGTCACCTAGTAAGGCTAGAGCAATTTCTATTTTTTTGTTTTACGCAGAAATTGATCCGCTTTAATTCATATACTTGAGATTTCATTGTAAGACTTATAGAAAACGAATTATTTGCAAAAAACATAACATTTTAGCTTTTAGTAAACAAATTCAAAAAAAGTTAGATTTTTAAATCATCACAAATCCAAAATCATTAGGGCTTCAAGATTATCTTTTTCTTAGTTTACGCAGAATTTTGTGTAAATTATTTTATCATCTGGAGTCTTTAACGTAGATTCATCCTGGAACGACGTATTTTGAAAAACTAAACCCATGTCAATTTCCCATAAAAATAGGCCAAAAATGGTCAACTTTGAGAGGTCATAACTCATAACCTATTGAGGCTAGGACATTGACTTTTTTTTGAAATTACTGAAAATTGAGTCTACTTTCATCCAACTGTGAAACACTTTTCCACAAAGCTAATATGTTTAGGTTTTTGAAAGCGGCATTGATTGTCTTGTTACCCCATACTGTTTGTAGTTGAAACACTGCAAATACTCAAGTTTGTAAAATAAAACCACAAAGCTCTTTGAAGTTTAACCAATAATAGATTTAAAAATTAGGATAGATTATACTTAAAATATAGGTTTCCAAAGTTTAAGTGATGGCATTCCAAAATACTATCCGCCTATTTTCATTTAATTATGAGATACTTTCCACTTTCGGCTTCGGTTGCGACTTACAATGTCTTCAAACCGTTACGTCGCAAATGTGGAAGATATTTTGCTCAGAACAATGTATATTCTCCAAGCGAGACTAATGGCAGCATAATTTAACAAAAGTCATACTTTTATTACGCACGCAGGCACTGTGGACACTTCTCCAATATTACTTTACATTATGAAGACCCAGAAACGAGTTTTGAATAGTAAATCAAACAAAAGAAGATGTTTGAATGCAGATTAGAAATATATTTTAGGACGGGGCCCCTAGTTTGGTTCTGATTTGTAATTTTGAATGGTTCGATCCGATAAGTCGGATTTCTTTTGTATCGAGTCGGGTCGGGTTATATGACATTTCGAGTAGGGTCAAATTTTCAGGTTCATCAGGTTAGCCTAAAACCCGACCCGATTCAACCTGTCATGGCTCGAATATTTTTGACGGCACTTATGGATGCACACTAGAATTTTACAGCACGCAGGATGCACAGTAGAGTTCCATGTCATCTAGAGTTGTACATGATCAATTACTCCCCATTCCTGAGGGCATTCATAACCAGCTTTTGCTTCTTCCTTTCCTGTTCCAGATTCCAGCTGTGAAACTCCAAGTAGAATTTCATAGTCTTCAGAAGTGACAGACAGCCGACAGGATGTGATTGGCTTGGCGGTCACTTACTTGTAAATTCGATGGCAATTTGTTACCAATAATTTTCATCCATGTGATCAATTAAGTAAAATTGTTCACGCAATTTGCGTTCGATTTCCACAGCCATAGTTATCCATGCCGCATGTTTGCAGTCGAACGCAGGGAGACAAAATGACTACCATAGCACAGCCGAGCACAGAAATCAGCTAGCAGGAAAAAGTAGGGATAAGAATGCACCAATTGGATTCACCATTCAAACAACACTCGCACCCGATTGGTGCTCCTTTACTTCCACTTTTTTCTGCTAGCTGTGATGCAGCACACCTCACCGAAATTTCACAGTAACTACTTCATGATAAAATTATATTCAACATAATCTATATAGATACTTTGAAAAATATTTCAACTTTCTAGTTTTATTTCATGATTCTTGTTGATGTTTATTTATTATTTTGTCACAACTAAAAAGCTGAAGAAAAATTTAAAGTTTCAGAAAAAAACCGCAAGTTCATGGATTAATTCGCAAAGAAATGTAATAATAGACAAAAATATATAGTTTGGAAAACAATTTTTGTTGATGTTTATTGGTTATTATTTGTTGATAAATGCAGAGTAGAAGAAAAGTTAAGGAATGTAGAACAAACCGCAGTTCTCTAGCCTTATTCTAAGGGAAGATTGTGATAAACAATAATTGTTTATGTAATTTATTTTTAAAAAATATGTACTTACTTTTCTTGGATTCGAACACTTCTGGGGGTGAGAGCATGAAAATTCAAAGAAAAATTTTTGTAATGCATTTTTGGGCCACCGTAGTATTCACTCGTGTATTAGACCGTACACTTTCCGTGTAATAACGGCAGAATATCGCGTAATATCACGTAATATTCGTCATATTACCTTATATTACGTATATTTAATAACGCGTAATAGTGCGTAATGATGTGTAATATTTTCTTAATAGTGCAGAATATAGGTATTACTCCTTTTAACGATTAACTCCCTCTGTTGATCAGTTGATTAAGGAGTCAACCTAAAAAAAGTTTTTTCGTACATTAAAGTATGATCACATTTGCCTCTGGTAGTCTAATATACGAAAATGAAAACTTGGATTCTATGTTTGCATCTCACGTATTTTTATAATTAATAGTCTTCACATCTTATTTATGTTTATTAACTAAACTTACAGCTACCTGACAACCTTATGTAGCCGAAAGCAAGCTCAGTTTATCCTGTTAATTTATTATTTGGGTTAAATTATATTGGATATTCGGATTATATAATATAATAAACTAACCAATAATCTACTAATATCGCTTAAGGACTCGAAGGGTCTGTTACGATTCTACTTATGAAATTTTATTTTATCTATTGTACATTTACCGGAACCAATATTCGTCTTGCAATCACTGAGAACATCTTTGTTAAATCTTTATTTGTCTCATTTACCTCTTTGATGTAAACTACAGGAGAATCATAGATTTGCGCTTGCTGCTCCACAAGTTAGTGTGGACTTATATTCTATTTTTCTTATGAACTCGTGCCCCTTTACGTGATAAATGTAAGGGATATTGTTCGAGTCCTAAATTTAACTTTTATAATTTATAGATATAGGTAAATTCTTTATGAGGAAGTATATATTTATAATTTTATTCGGGAGACCGGTACATATTAAGCAGGGGTGTATATCATCCCATATATTCACGTTTTACAATTAGTGTCCGGAGTTGCATTCTGAAGTTTTAAGGGAATCTTCACAAGCGGAGCTGACTGTACCACCACTTCCTGATTTCTATTGCCGCTAGTGGAAGAATTAGATATTTTTAAATTATTTTTAATGTTTTTATTGTACTATTTCATTTAACTCAAAATTCATATTATAAATCATATGAATGTGGTAAATGCAGTATTGAACCCAGAAGCTATAGAAGAATCAGCCTTCTGTCAACATTCACCAAGCTAACAGAAAAAACTCAGCCCCCCCCCCCCCCGAATCACAGTGGTCTGGAATAGGAATTTACTGTTCATAATCGCCCACAAGTCGTATTTCTTAACCGATTTGAAAGTTTCTGTTTTAGAAATGCTTAGCATTAAATTTTGAATAGCACTGTGGTTTGCTATTTTTTAATTTTTTTCACAGAGCAACAATATATAAACAAATAAAGTGACAAAATTGGCCATTTCAGATTTGTGAATTTTCATCTAAAAAAAAAATACAAATAGAAACTCACTATCAGCCGAAATTATTGCATCTGCATTCATAGAACATAATTAATTCCTATAATATTTAACTTAATAATTATAAACAATTTTTATAAACAAATTCTTATTAGTGTTTTTTCTCATAGAAAAAATTGTTTGCTTCACGCTATTTGCTAATATTTTTTATAATATTCATAATTTGTAACAAAAAATTAGCATAAGTTAACAATTACTGTTTTTCTAAACATTTTTATAAACAAATTCTTTATAAATGAGTTTTTCTCATAGTTAAATTGATTTTTCTAACCAAAAGTGATTCACAATTGTCTTTAAAGACATTTATATACTTCAAGCTTTATTAAACACACACACAATATGGATTGTTAATAACAATTTAATTAAACAAGTCTTCTAATCGGCCGTTTCCTCGTAGAAAAAAATGTTTTTTTCTTCAATTATTATTATAGTGACATTTATTGCGATGACTAACCAACGAAATTGAATAAAAAATAATTTATGTGATTGTTATAAACAATTTTTCAAAAAAAACTAAGATTTATCATTTTTACATGTAAAAAGGACAATTTGCGTAATTATTAAGAACAATTTTTTTAACAATCTATGACAATCTGCGGTTGGTCGTAGAAAAAAGTTATTTTTTCTTCAATCATTTTTGCGATAATCTTATTTGTGGTATTGAATCAAAGAAGCAATCGATATTTATAATAATAATAAGATTATTATAAAAAACTTAAAACAAATAAATTACGATTCAGAACTCGAATCATTTTTCGACTCGAATTGCTCTATTAGTTCATCAAGTTCTTGATCAAGTTCAACTTCAACTTTTTCCCATTCAAGCTTCAAGGATGCAATGAAAAGATCTGAAGACTCACAGAGTTTGTGAATTAGGTCGTGCATAGTATGCAATCGAGAGATTTTTCGTGTGTTAAACTGTCGAATGTACTTAATATCCTTGTACCTGGCCTCAGAAGCTTCTTCGGAATACATGCCAATCGGCAGCATAAAATTCTCCATAACGTTTCCCCCATGTAGCAGTATTTTGTGAACTGAAGAAGACATATAGTACCATGGATATAAGCTCACATACAGTTTCGCTGTCCTAAAAGCATACTCGTTGAAAAAGAGAGGAGGAATTTTTCTGCTACTAGCTAACATTTGTAGTATGTTTCT
>JBAGKK010327258.1:0-15959 GCA_037177015.1 Euceroptres primus
CGAGATGCGGAATAGTCCACTTTGATCCAATCCATATATTTATTTTGCAGAATTTTAAGTTTATTACATGGAAATTCAAGAAAATCGAAAAAAGTGATGACCGTCTGTAGACGGTCTTAAGTGATTAAGGCTCAATAATTTTAATAATTCTGTTAATTTTATTGAATTAACAAAAAAACCCTAAGCTGAAGACTTAGGCAATGAATTTATTTGTCCGGAACTCTTTTTAAATTGTACCCAATTAAATCCTCAAGGATGAATATTTCTACATCTTGCAACATATTTTTAGAATGAATATACCTTCCATTGAACCCGTGATAATCTCACGATCAAAAAATGTGAAATTCCATCAAAAAACAGAAAGAAGCAAATTTCCGGCTAGAGATCGAAGCAATAAAGAAGAAAAGTTTATTGAATCGTTCTGGTGAAGACATTCCAATTATTTAGGGACTTGTCACGTTGCGTAAGAAGCCTTTCGAATTAATACCAAACCACGATCGCGATTTAGTACCCGAGAGATTGAATTTTTCTGCTGACTGTCAAAATAAACTAGAGAGAAACCGGTTTTTTTGCCTAAAACTGAAGAGCAACTCGAGATGATGTTTGCGAGAGTCTGAGAGCCATTTTCTAGGAATTAAAAATCATAAAACCGGCAGCGCAACGGAATACGAAATCTGCGGTTCTCATCTTTCCCACAACGGGACGAGAATATGGGTTCGTCGTATGCCAAGAGCGACATAAATTCTTCCTTATGACTCGCTTGTCCTCCACCGTTCTTCAGATCTTGGATTCCCGACGAATTAATAGGATCGCGCACGGAATACGGATCAAGATCGGTACCTGCTGTCGGGAGCAGATCGGATGTGTTTGGAAAGACCAAAGAGGCGGCTCCTGGCTTTGTGATGTCACTAGTAAGACTGCATGTTCTTGTTCAGTCACGTCATATTCCAGATTTAAATTTTCCGGTGACGTCCACCTCAGGATTTATGGCGATTTATGATCGTTGTGCAAAATAGATGGCTGGAATTTGAAACTAAAAATATTCATTTTTATCTGCTTTAGATCCCAACTATATATGTATAAACACGATCACAATTTTTTCGGTGGTGAGAAAAATTAATTCAAGTATAGATTACAACTCAGGTAGCACTAAATGCCTTCAGAATCTACTGCGCAGTCATAAATATCCTAGAAATTTTTTTCGCCGCCTTAAGCACAATAGAACTCTAATGCGCAGCCTTAAGTGCCATGAAACTCTACTGCGCAGACACAAGTGTCATAGAAGTACACTGCGCAGCCATAAGTATCATAGAGGTCTACTGCGCAGTCATAAGTACCTCAGAGGTCCACTGCACAGTCATAAGTGTCATAGAGGTTTACTGCGCAGTCATGAGTACCATAGATGTATGTTGTGCAGTCAGGAGTGTCACGGAGGTCTGCTGCGCAGTCATAAGTGCCATAGAGATTTATTGCGCAGACATAAGTGCCATAGATATTTATTGCGCAGCCATAAGTACCATAGAGGTCTACTGTGAAATCACAAGTACCAAAGAGGTATTCTGCGCAGCCATAAGTACCACAGAGATGTACTGTACAGCCGTAAGTGCTATAAAACTCTACTGTACAGCCACAAGTACCAAATAGGTCTATTGTGCAGCCTTAAGTGCTATAAACTCTACTGCGCAGCCACAAGTACCATAAAGGTCTACTGCGCAGCCACAAGTACCGTAGAGGTCTACTACCTCTGTGGACCTCTGCCATAGAGGTCCACTGCACAGCCATAAGTACCACAGATGTCTACTGTGCAGCCTTAAGTGCTATAAAACTCTACTGTGCAACCACAGGTACCAAAGAGGTCTATTGTGCAGCCTTAAGTGCTATAAAACTCTACTGTGCAGCCACAAGTATCAAAGAGGTCTATTGTGCAGCCTTAAGTGCTATAAGCTCTACTGCGCAGCCACAAGTACCATATAGGTCTACTGAGCAGTCACAAGTACCACATATGCCTACTGCACATCCATAAGTGCCATAGGGATTTACTGCTCAACCATAAGTACTGCGAAGATTTACAGCACAATCATAAGTGCCATAGAGGTCTACTGCGCGGCCATAAGTACCGTAGATATTTACTGCGCACCTATATATACCAGAGAGATTGACTGCGTAGTCATGTGTGACATAGAGGTTTACTGCGCATCCACAAGTACCATAGAGATTTACTGTGCAGTCATAAGTGCCACAGGAGTTTACTGTGCAGCCATGTGTCAAAGAGGTCTGCTGCGCAACCACAAAAGCCATAAAAATCGCCAATGACACTCTCCTAGGGATTTTGTTGTTTTTTTCAGGGGAGTTTCAAGAAGAAGAAGCCAAAAAATCACAAAAAGTTACATTAAACTCATGGAAATCTATTCTCTTAAAATCGAATTTAAAAAAAATGGCATCTACAAACTTTGTTCCTTGTAGTGCCAACCGTCTTTAACTCCGACGGATAAAACATTATTGGGGTTACAAGGAACGAAGTTCGTCAACTTTCATCATTATTTCCATTTTCCAACGTAGAGAATATTCTCACTATTATTAATTCGTCGTAATTTTAATTTTCATTCTTAAACGATTGAAAATTAAATTTTCATATATTTTTAAAAATTAATTTTTCAAATATTTTCATTAACATCACTACTTGGTCCTAATTTCTGCGCAGAAGACTTCAGCGACAATTTTGTCTGCGCAGACGACTTCTAGGACATTTGTGGCGACACAGGCGAATTCTAAGTCACTTATGACTGCGTAAAAGACTTGTGACACTTGTGACTGCGCAGACAACTTACGCGACACTTGTGACTGTGCAGACTACTTTTAGAACACTTATGACTGTGCATAAGACTTCTACAACATTTATGACGGCGCAGAAAACTTCTATGATACTTATGGCTACGCAGATGACTTTTAAGATAGTTGTGGCTGCGCAGACAACTTATACGATACTTGTGACTGCGCAGACGACTTCTAGAATACTTATGACTGTGCATAAGACTTCTACAATATTTATTACTGCGCATACGACTCCTAGAACACTTATGGCTATACATAAGACTTCTACAACGTTTATGACTGCGCAGAAGGTCTCTACGATACTCATGGATGCGCAGTAGAGTTATACGCCACTTGTGACTTTTCAGACTACTTATACGCCACTTGTGACTGCGCAGACGACTTCTAGAACACTTATTGCTGTGCATAAGACTTCCACAACATTTAGTAATGTGCAGTCTTAATGTGCATTAATAATAGCATTTAATAATGCATTAATAACAAGAAAACTTCTACGATACTTGTGGCTACGCAGATGACTTTCATGATAGTTGTGACTGCGCAGACAACTTATACAACACTTGTGACTGCGCAGACGACTTCTAGAACACTTATGGCTGTGCTTAAGACTTCTACAACATTTATTACTGCGCAGACGACTTCTAGAACACTTACGGCTGTGCATTAGACTTCTAAAACATTTAAGGCTGCGCAGAAGGATTCTACGACACTGATAGATGCGCAGTCGAGTTACATGACACTTATGGCTGCGTAAAAGACTTCTGTAACTCTTGTGGCTGCGCAGACGACTTATACGCCACTTGTGACTTTGCAGACGACTTATACGCCACTTGTGACTGCGAAGACGACTTATACGCCACTTGTGACTGCGCAAACGACTTCTAGAACACTTATGTCTATGCACAAGACTTTCACAACATTTATAACCGCGCAGAAGGATTCTACGACACTTTTAGATGCGCAATCGAGTCACGTGACACTTATGGCTGCGCAGTAGACTTTTACGACACGTATGACTGCGCAGTAGGTTTTTACAAGACTTATGGATTGCAGTAGATTTATACAACACGTATGGATGTGCAGTAAATTTATACAACACTTATGGATGCACAGTAGAGTCTACAACGCGTATGAATGCGCAGTAGAGTTCCACGACACGTATGGATGCGCAGTAGAGTTCCACGGTACGTATGGATGCGCAGTAGAGTTCCACGACACGTATGGCTGCGCAGTAGAGTTTCACGGCACGTATGGATGCGCAGTAGAGTTCCACAACACTTATGGATGCGCAGTAGATTTCCACAATACTTATGGATGCACAGTAGATTTCCACAACACTTATGGATGCGCAGTAGATTTCCACAACACTTATGGATGCGCAGTAGATTTCTACAACACTTATGGATGCGCAGTAGATTTCGGTAGTACTTACAGCTGCGCACCGGGCAAATTATAGCGGGAACGAAATAATGTTCACCCTCTGAAATAGTTTTCCATCATAATCTCAAATTTTTTCTAATTTATCGAGTCCGGACAACATTGTAGATAGATTTTAACCGGTTCTGATCTATTCAAACCAAACTGGGCACGTACTGAATTATACGTTTGGGGACGAAACAGGCGATAATGATTATTCCAGGATAGTTCGTGGCACCCCCTATGGAGTCACACGCGTGCCTCCTGTTCTATTCTGCACGTGTGTCAATCTCCGCTGTCAACTGTCGCCTATTTTCCTCGGGATTAATAAAAGCTGCTCGGCAACCGCTGCACGCGCATTTGCTTAGACATTTGGGGGAAAATGGATCCGAAACAAAGTGAGGGATTAGTGCTCCAATTTTTTTTTTGCACGACACAATATATTTGCAGTCGTAAATATTCAAAATTTTCTTTCTTTTGATGCCAACTGGAATGAAATATTACTGAAATTTTTTGGATAAAATTTTTTAAATGGAATAATGATATTTGATTTTTAAATAAAATATAGGAGATGGTACGATTTTCGAATCAGCACATCTGCTCTTTGAGAAAGAGAGGAACATTTTCGATGGAATAATGGACATTTACAATTCTGAATTCACGAATAATTTCACCCTTTCAGCTGAATTTCGGGGGTTGGGCGATCCCCAATTTCGCATAAAGTCCCTTCTCAGCGAACTGTTGTCGGTCGCACGTGTCGACGAACTCACGACGAGAATTCGCACAACGGCTGTGTATAACTTAACCTAACCTAACCTGAGTTTATCCTACAGTGTCACAGATGGGGAAATAATTATACAAGATTCATTTAAAAATAGGATACTTTTCCAAAATGGATAGCAAAATATCTTTCCACGAGCAATGAGACGAAATAGAATTAATGAGGGTTTATTGGGATTAAATAGAATTAATGAGGATTGAATAGACTGTATTAAGACAAAATAGACTTGATTAAGTTATAATAGAATTGACGAGAATTAAAAAAGGTACATTTAAATAGAGCTATAATAAATAGGACTGATTTTGAAGGAATTCAGTTCAATCGTCGAAGATTAGAGTTTGCTTTGTGAAGAAGAAACGCGACCAAGCGAGTTTAAAGCCTATCAGTTTTAATAAAAGATCGTTAGTTTGATATGCATTCTTTATTTACTTTTATCATGTGGTGTCAACGAGCCGCGAGAGAAAAGGCCAATCATCGAAGAGAGACTGAAGATGAGAGAGTTGAAAATTTATCTTTGAGTCGCCGCCGCCGCCAGACGCTGAAAATTTTTTTAGCGTCGCCAAAAGACAAAGAAACTATATTTCGGGTAAAATTTTTAGTTCAAGACGCCACCAGATGCTGAAAAATTTATTTTTTAGCGCCATCGAACGCTTAAAATTTTAACAGGTGCCACCGAACGCTGGAAAATTTAATTTTCGTCGCCAACGGACGCTGGAAAATTGATCCAGACGCTGAAAAATTTATTTTCAAACACCACCGGACACTTGAAAATTTAAAGAAACCTCTGGAAGCCGGAAAATATTATTTATGACTCCAACGGCCGCTGAAAAGTTGATTAAGACGCCGCGAGACGCTAAAAATTTATTTTCAAGCGCAGCCGGATGCTTAAAAATTTTAATAGGCAACACTACACGCCTGAAAATTTAATTTTCAGCGTTAACGGACGCTGGAAAATTGATCCAGGCGCCGCCAGACGCTTGAAAATTTTGAAATGCGCCACAAACGCCGAAAAATTTAATTTTTGGCGCCACTGGACACTAGAAAAATTGATCCAGGCGCCGCTAGACGCTAGAGAATTGATCCAGGCGCCACTAGACGCTGAAAAATTGTTTAGGGCGCCGCGAGACGCTGAAAATTTTATTTTTAAGCGCCTCCGGACGCTTGGAAATTTTAACCGGCCGCTGAAAAGTTGATTAAGATGCCGCGAGACACTGAAAAATTTATTTTAAAGCGCCGCAGGACTTTTGAACACTGCACGCCTGAAAATTTAAATTTCTCGTTAACGGACGCTGGAAAATTGATTCAGACGCCGCCAGACGCTTGATAATTTCAACAGGCGCCACGGACGCCGAAACATTTAATTTTTGGAGCTGGAAAATTGATCCAGGCGCCGCCAGACGCTTGAAAATTTTGACATGCGCCACGAACGCCGAAAAAATTAATTTTTAGCGCCACTGGACGCTAGAAAATTGATCCAGGCGCCGCTAGAAAATTGATCCAGACATCACTAGACGCTGAAAAATTGATTATGGCGCCGCAAAACACTGAAAAATTTATTTTTAAGCGCCTTCGGTAGCTTGGAAATTTTAACCGGCCGCTGAAAAGTTGATTAAGGCGCCGCCAGACGCTTGAAAATTTTACCAGAGGCCACGGACGCCGAAAAATTTAATTTTTGGCGCTGGAAAATTGTTCCAGGCGCCGCCAGACGCTGAAAATTTTATTTTCAAGCGCCATCGGACGCTTAAGAATTTTAACAGGCAACACTACACGCCTGAGAATTTAATTTTCGGCGTTACCGAACGCTGTAAAATTGATTCGGGCGTCGCCAGACGTTTTAAAATTTTAACATGCGCCACGAACGCCGAAAAAATTAATTTTTAGCGCCACTGGACGCTAGAAAATTGATCCAGGCGCCGCTAGAAAATTTATCCAGGCGCCACTAGACGCTGAAAAATTGTTTAGGGCGCCGCGAGACGGTGAAAAATTTATTTTTAAGCGCCTCCGGACGCTTTGAAATTTTAATCGGCCGCTGAAAAGTTGATTAAGGCGTCGTGAGACACTGAAAAATTTCTTTTAAAGCACCGCCGGACGCTTAAAAATTTATCCAGGCGCCGCCAGACGCTTAAAAATCTTGACATGCGCCACGAACACCGAAAAAATTAATTTTTGGCGCCACCGGTCGCTGGAAAACTGATCTAGGCGCCGCTAGACTCTTGAAAGTTGATTAAAGCGCCGCGAGACGCTGAAAAATTTATTTCCACGCGCCACCGGACGCTTGTAATTTTAACAGGCGCCACGGGCGCCGAAAAATTTAATTTTTGGCCCTCAAAAATTGACCAGGCGCCGCCAGACGCTGAAAATTTTATTTTCAACCACCACCGGACGCTTGAAAAATTTTAAGAAACCACTGGATGCCGTAAAATATTATTTATGGCGCCACCGGATGTCGGAAATTTAATAAGGGCGCCGCCAGTCGCTGAATAATTTATTTTCAATAATATAAGCGCCGCCGAAGGCTGGAAATTTGAAATTCTGTCACCTTCGAACGCCGGAAAATTTAACCTAAAATCGTCTTCTATTTTTCTGGCTTCCAATTCCTGTCAGTTGTGTAACTACGTAGGCGTTTTTTTTCAGATTTTTTGCGAGATCAGCAGCATTTCGCCGGGTAGGGGCTGTCTTTTAACGACTCGATCTCAGGCGTATGGCGGCGATAAAAATCCTCGCGGAATGACACCGGACTACAAATCAGCAGACGCGTACGTAAGCGCGAACGAGGGAGTCATCGGGAAGCTCGTAGGTCTTGAAGCTTCAAGGCAAGAGGGATGTGTAAAGTGGAGTGAAGGGTGCAATCCGGCCATGGGGGAGAAAAAGAAAAATAGAGTGTCGAGAAGGAAGGTAGAAAACAAGCTGATGTTTCCTCCGAGGGTGACGCGTGTCACTGTCGAACGTGCACTGAGTACCGAGAGACGAAATTAAGTCTGCGATAAAAAAAATCGTTCTTATCTGATGAGATGCGAACACAATTTCTTCAACTAGAATCAAGACGGTGCAACCATCTATTCGGTTTTGATGAAATCACGTTCGCGATTTCTGATAATAATCAAATCTATTTTTTACGTGGTAAACTATTACAAAAATTTACATCAGGCGCCACCGAACGCCTAGAAAATGATTACTAAAGCGCCACCAGGCGCCAAAATAATGAAATTCATGCGCCACTAGAGTTTAAAAATTTTTTATATTTAAAAACAGATAAACTGTTTTTTATTTACTAGCATCACCAGACGCCGGAAAAATTTAATGCGCCGCCGGACGCTGGAAAATTGACTAAAGCGTCTCCAGACGCTGAAAAATCTAATAAGGCGCTACCGTATGCTGGAAAATGTTCTGTAGCGCACCACAGGAAAATTTAAATTCTGGCGCCGCTAGACGCTGGAAACCTTAACTTCTAACAATAAACGATGCCGGAAAATTTTCTATGGAGCGCCATCGGACGCTGGAAATTTTAATACAGTGGTGCAAAACGCAGGAGAATGTTTCTAGAGCGCCACTAGACGCCAGAATTTTCCAGCGTCTGGTGGCGACAAAAATTTAATTTCCTGGCGTCCAGTGGCGTCTCCTAAAACTTTTCGGCGTCCAGTAACGTCTCCTAAAATTTTCAGGCGTCCGGCGGCGCTAGAAAATAAGCTCCACTATGTCGCTAAAAAAATTTAATTTAGCGCCGCCAGATGCTGGTGAACTTAATTTCTAGCCGCCGGGAAATTTTCAATAGAGCGCCACCCGACGTTGGAAAATCAAATCTATCGCCGCCAAACACCGGAAAATCTAAGAAGGTGCTACCGTACGCCGGAAAATTTTCCATACAGCGCCACCGAACGTTGGAAAACTTCATTTTCATTAGTCGGGAAATTTTCAATAGAGCGTTTTCAAATTTTCAATTTTCCACTCGACGCTGGAAAATTGAACCAAGCGTTTTCAAACACCTGAAAAATTCAATGCGCCACCGGACGCTGGAAAATTGACTAAAGCGTCACCAGACGCTAAAAAATCTAATAAAACGCTACCGTACGTTGGAAAATGTTCTATAGGAAAATTTCAATTCTGACGCCGCTAGACGCTGAAAACCTTAACTTCTAACAATGAACAACGCCGGCAAATTTTTATACAGCGCCACCGGACGCTGGAAATTTTCATAAAGGGGCCCAAATTGCAGAAAAATGTTCTAGAGCGCCACTAGACGCTAGAATTTTCCAAAAATTAAATTTTCCCGCGTCTAGAGGCGCCTCCTAAAACTACACTATGCCGCTAGAAAAATTTAATTCAGCGCCGCCAGATGCTAGTAAACTTAGTTTCTAGCCGCCGGGAAGTTTTCAAAAGAGCGCCACCCGACGTTGGAAAATTAAATCTATCGCCACCAAACACCGGAAAATCTAAGAAGGTGCTATCGTAAGCCGGAAAATCTAAGAAGGTGCTATCGTAAGCCGGAAAATCTAAGAAGGTGCTATCGTAAGTCGGAAAATCTTCTATAGCGCACTACGGGAAAATTTAAATTCTGCCGCCGCTGGACGCTGGAAACCTTAATTTCTAGCAATAAACGACGCCGAAAAATTTTCTATAGAGCACCACCGAACGCTGGAAAATTTAATAAAGAGCCGCCAAACACAGGAAAATCTCACAGATCGCTAAGGGAAAAATTTACTTCTAGCGCCGCTAGACGCTGGAAAACCTAATTTCTAATGATGAACGGCGTTGGAAAATTTAATAAAGAGCCCTCAGGCGCAGAAACATATTCTACAGAGCGTCACAAGCAAATTTGACTTCTAGCTAGACATTAGAAAAATTAAATCTAGCGCCGCCGGACGCTGGAAAACTTAACTTCTAACCGTCGGGAAATTTTCTATAGAGCGCCACCCGACGCTGGAAAATAAAGCTAAGCGGGAAAATTTTTTTCTCCGATGAACAAGATTATCAACTTTAATTTTTAAAATTAAATAATTATTAAGATTGAATAGAACGATAAAAATAAAAATTGATTATTATTCCCAGTACTATGTTTGCACATTTTTCTCACAGCTACAATCAAGCGGATTCCAATCTCAAGGCTCGTCACATGTGCTATTTCTCGATTTCTCAATCGCCGCCACAGGTTATCTTTACAGCACCAAGCAGATTATCGTTGAATTTGCCGATCGGCGCGCTTTCGCGATATCGCAAACGCTATCGCGCTTCCTCACGTTTCTTCCCAAGCACAGCAGTGACTCAGCCTTTCTTTTCAATGCGATTTGTCTTTCTCTCCTCTTTATTTCCTTATTCCTTTATCTTTTCATTTTTTTCTCTCTCTTTCTCTCTCTCTCTCGATCGCAGGCGGTATGCGCGCCAAGCGAATCGATTACAGATTTCTCATCGGTGCGACGTCGCCGTGTTTGGAATAGGGGGAAGGAGGGGGGGGGGCAAATAGTCGCTATCTCGTACAGCTCGATCGATAAGATATGTTTCCGCGAAACTCCCGGGACTCATCCCTAGTTTAAACCGGGGTTACTCAAACTTCACGCCCCCAATCACTCCCCCCCCCCACTCCCCTAGCACCACACCATCATTGACATTAGCAAACCTTTTTCCCCCATCCATTTCCAGTTTATATCTCGTTTAAAAGTGTGGATTTACTTTGGCTTGAACAGTTGACACAAGGAATTGACTTTTTGGGCTCAATACGACACTCTTACGGAAGCGAATTTTGATTTGTTGCTGTGACAGAGGATATTTTTTTTTTCATCGGCTTACAGTTACATTTTTTGACAATGAGAAATTTACAAGCCCCATATTTTATTGCAATAATAATTTCACTTAATCCTATTGACAATCATATTTGATTCTAATAATAATCCCAGCTCAACCCTATTTAATCCGAACGTCAATCCTATTTAAAAATCACATCTCTGACATTATATTTTTTTGTAAATATTCAAATATGAAAAAGGAAAAATAAAATTATCTTATCCTATTTTTAATCATATTCAATCCTATATTAATCCTATTCAATCTTATTTTAATCCTTTTCAATACCATTTTTAACCTTATTTAATGCTATTTTAATCCTATTTAATCCCATTTTTAATCCCATTCAATTCTATTTTCTAATATCATTCAATCATATTTTTAATCCCATTCAATCCTATTTTTAATGATATGCAATTCTCTTTTTAATCTTATTCAATCCTATTTTTAATCCCATTCAATCCTATTTTCTAATATCATTCAATCCTATTTTTAATCCTATTTAATTCTATTTATAAGCCCATTCAATCCTATTTTTTTAATCCCACTGAATCCTGTTATCCTGTTTTTTAATCCTATTAAATATCCAATTGAATCCTCTTTAGATCCATTTAAGAACTTTTATTGTAATATTTGCAATCCTATCCAATTCTCTTTAATTCCATTTAAGAATTTTTATTGTAATATTTGCAATCCTATCTAATCCTGTTTATAATCCTACTAAATCCTACTAAAAATCCTGTACAATCCTGTTTATTAATCTTACCAAGTCCTATTAACAACCCTATTCAACCTGTCCAATCCTTTTATAATCCTACCAAGTACTATCAATAATCCTATTCATCTTATTGTTAGTCCTCTTAAATCCTATTCATTATCCTCTTTTTAATCCTGTGCAATACATTATCCTATTAAATCCCATAAACCTCTTCATCCATTGATTTTCATTCCCATAATCGTGGTAAATCCTATCGATAATCATATGCATCCTGTTCAAAATCCAAACAAAATCCTATCCAGGATTCAAATTCATCCCATAGGCAATCCTTACATTTTCTACTCATTAGGACTCATTATTTCTTTCTTTATTAAGACATAAAAGTAATCCTATTACACTAGAACTCTCTGAAGCCTATAAACCACCTACTTAATCCGAACGTCAATCCTATTTAAAAATCACATCTTTGAAATTATATTTTTTTGTAAATATTCAAATATGAAAAAGGAAAAATAAAATCACCTTATGTATTCCGGGCGTCTGGAAATTTGTATTTCCAGGCGCCTCGTAGCACCTCAGGCTGTGGGTGGTTTGGGAAGTCTTTAATGGGGGGGGGGGGGGGTGTCTTCTCTCGAGAATTTCCTCCGAAGGAAACAGGGAAACCTCGAACCTCTTGTACTTGGGTTTAATCACTTTTCTTAAGCGGGATTAATATCGTAATGTAATAAGTGTACGTCTTCGGGGTTAATGGGAGTGGGGGGGGGAAGGATTATTAATATACGTAGCCCCAGGGCGAACAGCGTCAGAACAAACAGGCCAAACAGAATTAGCTCCAAGTATTTGAACAAGCCGATGGCGCGTGGTGCTTAGGGTAGCGGGGAATTCACGGGGGGGGGGGGGACTTGTCGACGAGGGTTCAAAACTCGCATAAAGGGAGCTCACTATATACTAATCACGTGAGATCTCAGGCTCTTGAGTGCGGCCAACTTTCGACCCTCGTTTCGCAAACGACTGGTGAGGAATCTTCTGTCGACCCCCCCGCCCCCCCCCCCAATTCCCCACAAAAAGTAATAATTAAAAAAGAAAATAAATCTAAAATTTTAGAGTTATTCTGAATTGATGATAATGGTTTGTTATTTCTTTCGAATTAATATTATTGTATTTGGAAGAATTTATGAAAATGTGGGGGGGCACATCAATTATTGAGTTTTCGTATAATTATGTTTGTCTATTTTTAACTAACTTCGTCGAAAATCGAGCTCCTAACCTTGCCAAACTAAAAATCAGTTTGTCTCGCAATAACACCAAAAAAACTAGCAGATTTCTCGCAAGTGGTGTTTGGCCCCTAGGACCCCACCCCACCCCGAAAATTATCGCCTTCTTTGTGGGTTGAAAGCCGAGCGTTTAGACGCTTCGCGGAGCCCTTCGGGATCAATTAGCACTCATGAGACGATAATTTGGCCCGCAACCTCCAGAAAAGGCCTTCAGTTCTATTTTTTTTTTTTTCATCTACTCCGTTTTATACCTCTTTTTGTCCAGTTTCTGCTCAATAAGAGGAGAGGCGGGGAGGGGGGAGGACAATTTTTGAAGCTTAAGGTATCCATCTTTTGATTGCATCTTCACATCTACTTCGATTCATCTCCCTCATCCTCCCCCTCCCCCCATACCGACAAACGCCCCCCATTTTTCTGAGACTACCGATTCGTCTTTTTGCGGACGCCTATCTGAATCTAAATGCATTTCTTGGATACGAAATTCTGACGATGTCACGTGATGATATGTGACTCGAGCTCCACGTCTAGCCCCCCCCCCCCAATCATGAAATCATCTTTTTGCTCCCTTTCTTTGCATTTTTATTATTTCTTTTTATCCATCTTCTTCGACCCGTTCTTTGCTAAGGTTATCAGTGGGTTTTTTTTTCTTTGCCCCCCCCCCCCCACATACACCTCTTCAGCAATTCGGGCGGTCTCTGCCTTTAGATAGATTTTTAATTTTTTTCGAATTTTTTTCTGTGTTTTCCTTTGTTTATCCGTTTACTCTAGAGATTTTTTTTTTAAGTTTCTTTCGCATCTCATTCTGTGTTCGTTGCTCGTCAGAAAGGTCTCTTCCCGGAACACGGGTATAACGAAACATACATTGGGAGGCAGTCACGGAGGGTGGCAGATGCACAACGGGTGTCCTGGGCAAAGAGAAGAATTGCCATCTTATCCTTACGTGTGACGCCTACCACCTCAATAAAGGCGAAACCGGAAAGAGGATTGAGCCAATTTATAAGACCCTTTAGATTTATTCGTTTCCTCTGATTCCCAGAGGGATCGGTGTGAAAGACTGGTAAAAAGGATTTTATTTATTTTTGGTTTTACTATTTAATCTCATTGAAATATTTTTTTAATCCTATCGGCTTTTGTTATTAAACGTTTATAATCTTATTCAATTAAATTTTAAATCCTTTTCAATCCTATTCTTAATCCTATTCAATCCTGTTCTTAATTCTATACAATCATATTCTTAATCCTATTTTCAATCCTATTTTTAATTTTATTCAATACTATTTTTAATCCTATTTTAACTCTATTTAATCCCATTCAATCTTTTTCAATCCCATTTATAACACTATTTAATCCTATGTTTAACCCTCTCCAATCCTATTCAATTCTACTTTTATTTCTATTCAATTCTATTTTTATTTCTATTCAATCCTATTTTTAGTCCTATTCAATCCTATTTTTAATCCCATTCAATCCTATTTTAATCTTATTCATTCATATTTTAATCCTATTTAATCTTATTTTAATCCTATTTTTATCCCTGTTTAATCCTATTTTTAATCCTATTCAGTCCTATTTTTATTTATATTCAATCCCATTTTTAATCATATTCAATCATATTTTTAATCCTATTTTCAGATTTTCATCCTATTCAATCCTATTTTTAAGTCCATTCAATTCTATTTTTTATCCCATTCTATTCTATTTTTAAATCAGACTTAATCCTGTTATTCTGTTTTTAATCCTATTCATTATCCCATTGAATCCTCTTTAATCCCATTTAAGAATTTTTATTGATATATTTATAACCCTATCCAATCCTGTTTATAATCCAGCTAAATCCTATTTATAAATCTTAACAAGTCCTATTGGCAATCCTATTCAACCTGTCCAATCCTTTTATAATCCTACCAAGTACTATCAATAATCCTGTTCATCTTACTTTTAGTCCTCTTGAACCCTATTTATTATCCTCTTTTTAATCCTATACAATACATTATACCATTAAATCCCATAAACTTCTTAATCCATTGATTTTTATACCTATAATTCTGGTACATACTATCGATAATCATATTCGTCCTCTTCAAAATCCAAAAAACATCCTATCCAGGACTCAAATTTATCCCACAGGCAATCCTTACATTTTCTACTTATTAAGACTACTTATTATTTTCTACTTTATTAAGACATGAAAGTAATCCTATTACACTAGAACTCTCTAAAACCCATAAACCACTATAAAATCGCTACCTTCCTGCAGGTGAAACTCCCCCAGTACTGCTGTCCAAAAGTATAACCTAGTAATATTTGCCATAGAGCTTATTTTCCCGTGTACGTTTACCAGAAAATAGTTCCTACGGTAAACGTGACTTACTAGGTTATACTTTTTGGGCCGCAGATTAGAGGAAAATTCCAAGAATAAATTTCACTTATTGAGGAGTTGGATTGTATATCCTATTGAGATTGACAATCCTAATACTCGATTCTCTTGAAACTCAGTTTCTCAACGTTTTAAAGCTCGCTGAACTCAGATTTGACATCGGATTTCCAAAATTCAAAATAACGGACCCAAAATACAGGATAAAAAATGGCGGATTCTTACCAATTCACCCGATTCTCTTTAAACTCAGTTTCTAAACGTTTTAAAGCTCGCTAAATTCAGATTTGACATCGGATTTTGAAAATTGAGAATAACGGACCCAAAATATAGGATCAAAAATGGCGAATTCTTACCAATTTACCCGATTCTCTTCAAACTCAGTTTCCAAAGGTATTTTTTCTTCCTGAATCCAAATTCATAATTGAATTTACAAAATCCAAAATGGCCGCCACGCTACTCTCCCCCCTCCACCCAAAAATATCTCAAATCAAGTGAATTAATAGTGGATGAGGCCCATTTCTCTCTCCAAGAATAAATCTCACTTATAGAGGAGTTGGATTGTATATCCTATTGACCATTCTCATACTCGATTCTCTTGAAACTCAGTTTCTAAACGTTTTAAGGCTCGCTGAATTCAAATTTGATATCGGATTTCCAAAATTCAAAATAACGGACTCGAAATACAGGATCAAAAGTTTCTTACCAATTTATTCTTACCAATTTACCCGATTCTCTTCAAACTCAGTTTCTAAACGTTTTAAAGCTCGCTGAATTCAGATTTTACAT
>JBAGKK010327369.1:0-19521 GCA_037177015.1 Euceroptres primus
GGCTAGATCAAATAATTTCTGTACGGGTGTGTACTTGAGCAAATGCTCGCCTGGAAAACGTCTGTAAACTTTTGTTTCTTTTTTGAGATTTTTGGAAAAAATAAATTACTACTATTAGAAAGTGTAAAAACCTGAAAAATGATTTTTTGGATACTAGGTCCCTTTTCTCAGATCGCGTCACATTTGATTGGTGTTATACAATATCTTCTGATTTATGGCGAAATTTAATTAATCAGATGGACCAGACACAAGGCGGTGGGAGTCTCTTCGTCTCATTGGAATTCCTGAACGTTTAAATTTTTTTTTAAATTTAGACTTTTTTACTGCAGTAATATTTTTTAAAACTTTATTTCAGTATCAGGAGGATAGCACAAATGGGGGGTCGGGGTCTGTATATCTAGACAGAATTCATAAACGTGTACATTTGTTAAATTTTGTATTTTTACTGCAATTATATATACTTTTTTACTTTTGTATTTCAGTAGCGGGGAAGCAGCACAAAAGGGGCTGGAGGTCTTTAATATCGAATGATGGATCAGGTCGCGACGTATTTGAATGTTGAAAACTATTTAAAACGAAATTTCGCGGCCAGAAAACCACCGGCAATGAGCTTCCTTGTCGGCAAAAAATAAGCGACAAGAAATTTCTTTGCTGGCACTGGCAAGGAACATTCTTGCCAGCACCGGCAGTGTAGCCTCTACGTTTTTCATATATACTGGAGCGTCGATTTAAGGTTCCTCGATTGAAGATACAATGCTCTTGCAATTTAATGCGGGTTTCGGGTATGGCCTGAATAGCCTTCGAATAAAATCGCGAGTCTCTCAAACTTAAACAGTCAGGGCCGCATGAACTATTTCTGTTTGATTTTTGTCACGAGTAAAAAGTATTTTTTAAATATAAGTTTAATTTAACGTTTACTCTAATTTGAAGTTTTGTTTAGTTATTATTTATTAATTATTATATATAACGCATAACCAAAACACTGAAAGCGAACTAAAGCGAACTGACAAAATTATCCGCTTAGGATACTGCCCGCTTTGTGGCTACGGTACTGCGAAACTCCGCTGAGCTCACAGCGCCTTCCTCTCGTTCCCTTGAACCTCTCACCGACGGCGAAAATTCGTGGAACGTCAAGGGGAAATATATGGCGAGAGCTGTGTCTGCACAATTTTATATGATTCATGGTGCAGCCTACTCGCTAAATTTGAATGAGTTAAAAATAACCTATTCAAAAGCAAGAAGGAAAAACCATTTGAAACATATATTCGGCACATCTACCACGCGAAGCAATTTGCACATGTGGTCTTACATGCGAAAGATGAGAGTAAATATCATTATCATTTTATCATATTATTGACATTGTCACAATAACAGAATTAAATTATTCCTATACTAGTTTGTCAGAATAAAAATCATGTATTGCTTCTATTATTATATATAATATATTATTATATATATATATATATATAAATATATATAAATGCACAAAGAATGTATGCCTATTTGTATAATTCTTAATTACATTATAATTGCAATATGAAACACTTATTTTAAAAATTATCAAATAGTCTCTACTTCTTTTATTTGTCCCTTTAACTCCAAAGTTTTGAGATAATGATGTAACTTTTCTTCAAAATTTTTTGATCCTAATGTAAAATAGCTTAGGACATGTATGGAGAATGTATGTATAAATAATACATTCTCCATGTATGGAGAATGTATGTATAAAATAACTTACGACATGCATGGAGAAAAAATTGTTACAGGTTTACAGAAACAGTTCAAGGTCATCGTATACGCAGCAAATTCTGTAAATCTTCAATAACTTTTGAAAAAAATTCTAAATTCTGAGTAAATTCCTTTACTTCCATTAACTCTTGAAAAACAGTATCAGAGATAGAATGTAGGTGAAGTTTGCAACATTTTTCATAGAAAGATCGGTTACAAAAACATTTTTGAGAAAAATATGCAAACTTAGTGTTTTTAACAGGTGATAAATTTTGATCCATTTTGAACATTATCTTTAAAATGACAGCTCCTTCTGAATTCATATGAGATTTTGTAACTTGCAAAAAAAAGTCGCTGTTGATTATTAGGGATGTGCAAAACGCTTAGAACTTTAAGAATCCGAAATTACTTGTTCTTGAACGCCTTTGGGAACTTTCAAGAGGGTATTATAGTTTGACCATGCGTTTTTGACTTCAATAAAAAATATCATTCTAATTTTTTTGAAAGGAACTTTTTTCATTTAACAAGTCTTTTAGTACATACAAAAATATGCATGAAATAAATCACTCAAATAGGGGGCGTTGTGGCATGTCAAAGAATGTGTCCTGGAAACGCACGGTACATGATTCCGTTGCTCCAGGACGTCTGAAAAAAAAAACCAAACAGATTCTTAAAATATACGAGTGTGGCTATAGTCGGAACTAGAACAAATCAAAAATATTAAAAATTTGCAAAATGACGCTTCTTTGAAAATTTTTTTGCGAATTTTCACTTTATTTTTTGTGATTTTTGACTTTTTAAAAATTCAAAAATCGTTATTTTTATTTTATTTTAGTCCCGTCTATAGCCACATTTGTATAATTATTTAGGAATCTGTTAAGTTTTTTTTTCAGACGCCCTGGAGCAGCGGAATCATGTTAACCGTACGTTTCCGGGGCACAGTGACAACGTATTTTTAAATTTATGAATAAAAATTATAGGAAATATCAGGTAAAGTATGTTCATTACACAAATTGGTTGTAAGAAGTGTGATTTCTTGTTATCTTTGTACAAATATAATAAATAAAGACATTAAGCCCAGAATTTGATACTGTTCTAGGAAAAATGAGTTTTATAATGAGTGCTAGTGGAAGATGGGGAAAGACGGGGCAGATGGGGCAAATAGGATTACCAAGTAGGGGGGCAAGATGAGATGTGTTTAAAGTGTTTAAAGTGCTTCTGTATTTAAAATCACTGAAAGTACTAGATGAAATATTTTTTTCTCTTTTCTATGTTCCTTTCATTAAATCAAAATTAGAGCATTTAATCCAGTCCACTAATTTCATTGTGTAATGCGTTTTTCAAACTTTTTGAATTGGATAATGTAGGTTACCCCGTCTTGCCTCACCTTCCCCTACTTAGAGGCCCAAAGAATTTATTTGTAAATAAGTTCTTACTGGAGCGTCATATCTGTAACGTAACTCTAAAATATTGAAACTTGTTATTTATAAATGTATTTTTTTCAACCTAGTATAAATGATTTCTCTAAATTCCAATTAGTTATTTAAAAAAAACTTCATATTATTTTGGAAGGTTTTTTTTTTTAATTTGTCCCCGCATGGCACACTGTGTGTAATGGATATCAAGAATTGAATGGCGGCGTTCCAAAAGAGCATACGCTTCATTTTGACAATTTTTCAGGAGAGACAAAAAACGTTCTCGAAAGTCCAATTAAAAATTTTTCGCTTCCATTTGTAATTTCAAAAATTTAACATTCTTGACATGTAAGAAAGTATTAAGTGTGTGCTAAATTGGCACGAAATTTGTAAATAAATAATTTATAAACATTGTAATAAAATAATGCATTAAAATATCAAATGCAATTTTGAAAAATGATTTAATATTTGAATGGTATAAAATAAAAATGTATAGTCTTTTGAATATTATCGAAATATTACAAAACTAAAAGTTTGGTGATCTTTTCTTTTCTTTCATGTAAAAACTTAATTTCACAGTAATGATTATATATGTACTTGAGATTCTAATTGTAAGCAATTCAAATTTTATTTCGAAATTTTTGAAAATACGCTTAACAATTATTACAATTTTGAAACTTATAGAAAGATTTTAGAAAGTTTAAATCTTTTTAACTAAATGTTCTTTTTAAATAAAATTGTTTATTAAAATATTTTGCAATACAAATTGTAAATAAAACTTTTGTCCTTTAAAAAATAAAGTAAAATAAAAAATAAATTCCTAAAAGATTAAATCTTTTCAAAAGGTTATAAATATTTTTTTTAGAATATTATTTTGAACAATTTGAATCATAAGGAAATTTGTTTCGAGGTGATCATGAAATCGATAACAACTGAATGTAGAGAATATTTTCTTAAATATAAGCAAAAGGGCAAAAACATATCTAAAACAATTTTTGAGATTTATAAATTTATAAACATTAATTAATACTTCATTTTATTATTAAAAAATATATTTTAGTTTATTAAGAATATCATTATTTATTATTTGGTATTTTATTTTCTTATTAAAAAAAAAATTATTTTAATAATTCAAAATTCATCGTTGCAAAACTTTCTCTAAGAGGAAGCAGTGAAGGTTCAATTGTGTCACTGAAAACAAATATATTTCTACAGAAAATTTCTACATCCACTTTTTATTTATATATGTGCAACCGTCACTTAATTTGTGAATGTTTGTTATGATCGCAGCAGAAACATCATTAAGGTGCAATAAACTCCACTTAAAATTAAGTTCAGTAACTTTAAATGCATACAATTTTGTTGGAAAGAGTCAGAGACGTTTTCTTTCTTCGACTTGAAATCCATGATTCGAACTTGATTGTCGGTTTGTGTTACTGGCAAGTCGTACGGATAAGATTCAAAATCATTCAAAATATCAAAATGTCTCGAAAATCAATTAATTAAATCCACGCACTAATTGACACGAGCACATACTTATTATAAACATTAATTTTCAGATACTAATTTACAATTAATTAATTCTCGTTGGAAAAGCGAAATAAGTGTCATGAAAAATGTTTTCGTGCTGCGCGAGATATAATATACAGCGATAGGGACAAGTTTACCATACTGGCGGGTATCTCGTTTAACGCGAAACCCAACTGACGCCATCCATGCAGCATGGTAAAATCTGTGCATATTTCTGGGCACTCTTTCGTCTATTCTTATGGACATTAAAATCCATATGCACGGTAATAATCCTGCAATTATTTTTTCGAACGCGAAGCCAGTTTAACCATGCTCGGCGGAAAAAATGTTCTCACTTTTAAGGTTAAATTTTCCATAAACCTGGATAATTTTTATCTTATTTGGTATTCACCCGAGCATTCTCTTGCTAGCATCGTAAAATCCACTCCAAACGTTTTCCCTGTGCAGATATATATTTTCTGCAATCTTGAAATGATTTACAGAAATGGTTCTGCAATGTTGATAAATTGTATGAAATGTGCGCCCTTTGAAATAGTAGAAAGTCATTTTAACAAAATTTGGTAAAAGCTTGCGCAGAACTTTTCTGTGACACTTAGCTCTGCGCAAAAGTTTTTTTTTATGCTCTCAAAGATATTACATAAGAGTATTGTTTTACTTCGTAAAAATTATAGACCCTAATTTGAATTGTTATTAATGTTAATTGAAATTACTATTTCAAAGAGCGGACATTTCATACCATTTTTCAAAATTTCAGAACCATTTCTGGAAATATTTCATCTTTGCAGGAAATATATCTGCAACATTGATGCAACGGATGGTCCTGTTAGGGCAAGCTCTGAAGAACTCGAGAATATTCTCTTATGTCTATTTTTAATAACTGATAAATTTATATTTCAATAAGTATGTTAAAGATGATTTGGGTAATAGAAAGGACGTGTTTCCGATATCGCACTCCGAGTAAACAATCCAATCATCAGCGATTAGAAATTTATCAACGCAGTACTAACATAACCTAAAAATGCACTAACTTCATCAAATTTGGTAGAGTAGTAGAGTATAATTAGAATGTATTATTATAGCACTCTGTTGATAAATTTTAGGTATTTCCGATTGTTCAAGATCTACATGTAATTTTACTCGTTTTTAATCTTATTTTGTTCCATGTATTTATATTTTAATTTACTGAATTCTTCTTCAGTCAGCTACGATGTCAACTTATTGATTTCTTGAGCCGGTCTCTGGTCATTAGCTTCTTATTTACACATACACGTCTTATTTCAATTACTCGTACACACTCGCAAATTCACTCACTCTCGCTATCGTTTTCCAATTTTCAGTTACTGCTCAGTTCGCTTGTTACTGGCAGCGAGATTAGTCACTTAAACCGCCTTGTTAACAAATGCAAATGATGGTGAATTCCCTTTTAATTTATGTATGTTCAACCCAGTGTTCAAACCCATTCGTCAGAAAAGATTGAAACAGTTGTAAAATCCATTGCTTTAGTTTCGGTCAAAACACCGATTAACCAAGCTTTACCAATGGTTGGATTATTTACTCGGAGTGTACTCGGAGGGTGAATAAAACGGTAGAAAGAAGTTCTCGTTAGTGCCTGGCTAGAAGTTATAGATAGAGCCCTAGATAGAACAGCGTCTCAAAAATAGTCAGGTGCTGTCAATTTTGCCCCATTAGCGCCCGATCAGAAAAAGGGGAAACTAGCCAGGGCCCTGCAAAACCCCGATCCTAATTTACCACTCGGAAAAAATTGATCTGCAACATGAATAATATCCCAGGATTTTCTGTGAAGCAGTTGTTAAGTCATATGAAGAAACCAGCTGTATTCGAGATCCTCAAACCTCTTGATTCTTCTTTTTTCATCGAAAAAATCTTAGAAAATATCACAAACATTAAAATTAAACTTGACGAAATAAGAACAACAGAATATCGTCTTGTGCAATCTCATGCAATCCCAGGCAATTTCATGCAATCCCATATAGTCTCTTGTAATCCCATGGAATTTCAAGCACTATTATTAAAGTCTTTTTAATCGGCCTTTGAATAATTTATAATATTTTTCTAATAGAATTACAATCGCTATCGAGCTCCTAAATGTTTCAAAAAAAGAATAAAACGAAGAGTGGATATTATTAATATTAACATTAATTATTTTCACTAATTATCACTGCTTTAAAAATGTAATACTTTTGCCTCGTCTTGAAGAATGAAATTTAATAAAATTTATGAGAATTATATTTCTATCCTCGATTTTATCAATTATAATGAAAGAAGAAGAAAATCGAAAGATTAAGACTCGGATTAAGAATACTTAGTTCACATTTTTGATATAATAATGATTACAATAATTTTTTAAACAGTTGTTGTCATTTTTAGTACAAACTTTTGCAAAGAAAAAAGTAACGAAAGAAAATTTCAACATTTTAATTACATAAAGAAAAGTAGTATAAAATAAATACGCTTTATTTGTAACAGATAATTTATTTTCTATTTAGAATTTATACGCCAATAACAAATGATTCATCTCTTCAAATTACATTGGTAGAATAAGACATCTCTAATCAATGGTCGTGGTAGAGTACACAAATAATTTTCTATATTATATTGAGGATCTTTAACAATAGTTTTTAATTCGCAATTTAGTAGAGAAAACCATGGATATCAGATGCGTGATATGCCTTTAGCAGCCTTTAGTATTTTTTTTTTGGGTCGTATTATAGGTGAACTTTTAGCCCAGTATTGTTTCTGAATGAGTTTACCGGATAAGTAAATAAATGCAAGAACCCTACCAATGATGAATTTAGTTGTTGGCGATTTTATTTTGCATCTAAAGACACACCATTGAGTAACGTAAATATCCTCGCATACAATAACTTTATTTAACACCTCTTTTTGAAAATGTAAAATAACATTTTCTTTGGTTTGTACTCTTTGTATAAGATCGCTACTTAATTTTACGGTTTTATTGGAATAAAGCCAACACAAGGTACTTTTTCTTATTATGGACACATGCCCTTTCTCATTAGTATATTTAACAAATGGTGTGGTCCATCGACTGGTATTTCTACCGAACCTGCTATACTGTATAGCTTTCGGTAACATTCAAATCAATGAATAAATCTTCTTCAGCCTCTTGGTCACAAAAAAATGTAGATAATTTGAAAGAAATCAATTCATCTGATACTTGGAATGTGATTTCTTGCTCCTCTTGATTCATTTGGTCTTCGTCAAATCTATCAGCTTCCACCTCGTCTTTTACTAATGTTGGATTAACTGAGGAAATCAGAAAATCGGGACAAGGTCCCATCCTCAGATGACTAGCTAGATCTTTTGCTTCATGCGAAGCTAGGAAAATGCAGTCAAACATTTAGTCTTCACTTGACAGACCTTGTAAATGAAGTAATTGACTCTCTTCTTGCCGACTTTCCACTTTTTCTCCGACTTTGGAAATTTGTAATTATTACCAAGAGGTTACACGATTTGAGACTGTTTGACTTTTTTTTACCTACAGAGAAATATTGCTGATCCATAAAAGAAGTTATTATATTTTTCATTTCCTCGTTTCTTTTAATGAAAATCTCAACTTCGTTTAAAACAGAAAAAAATAATAAGTAAAACCTGTCCTTTCGTCAACTTTTTTCCGATAGAGAATATTTTTCTGAGCTCCACTTTCCATTTTGAGGAGAATTTTGCTTACAACCTGGAAGAAAACATTTCCCAGACGTTTCCCAGACTTCACGCCCTTAAAATTCTAAGAATTGCTAGAGTTCGAGATTTTGGAGTCATTGATGGAGATATTTTCCGGTAAAATCTTATATTTTTTCGATGGAGGAGCAATGGATGGATCAGCTGCATCTAAAACTATTTCTGTCAGCGATTCGCTCTCCTAAACTAAACTTTTGATACCAAATTTCAATATTTCATCTTGCTCTTTGTCAATTTTTCTCTTTGATTTCAAGTGTTGATCTCAAAGATGTTTCGAGAAGTTTGTTATGTACCAACGACCTTTAATTTTTATTGCAGATGAGCAAAATATGCATTTTGGTTCACTTGAAATATCTTTCCCTGGCTCCTTAATTTTTACTGGTGCCTTTAATTCATTAATATTATTTATAATAGACTCTCGAAATTTGGGTTTCTCTTCATCTTCTTCTGATAGTTTATTTATATGGTCTTTTAATAATTTTAAGACATGTTTCTCTTCTTCTCTAAGATCGCTTTCAACTTAATCTTTGGTCAGCTTTTTTGGCTCAAGGTTTTTCGTAAAGAATTTTACATTCTTTGCATTTCGACAGTATTCTCGTAGTTCTTTTAATATTATACTATGACCTGGTAAGATTTAAAATTTTTTTGGATATTTATTGTAAATCCCATAGTAGTCTTTCGATGGTTTTGCGGGATCAATAAGATTCTACATCTCGGTTTGAGCGAAAGATTACATCATTTCAATGTGCTTATGATCAGGACCTTCCGGAGGTGTAGGATTATCAAAACCAGTAATTGTTAACAAATTTTTTAAGTCAATGTAATTGTAGTTTTGATTGCCGTTTCTGCTTCAACCCACCAAACTTCGTTGAGATTTATAATCTGAAATACTAGATACAAAAAAATTATAGAATCAATATAAAATGAAAGAAGAAATTAAATACATAATGGGAAAGTAATCACTCCTTTTAGCACGTAGGATATTCTTAACATTGAAAACGATTGAAAATCAATCGTTTGAAATCCTTGATTTTGTACTTTATTGAATCTATAACATGAGATATACGAAAGGACAAAAATTGAACCTACTACAGTTTTATTCACAGAAGGGTGAAACACGAGATGACACACAAACTCAGAAAAAAAATGAAAAAAATACAAGATTAAAAGAATGGATATTCTTTCATACATTCTTTAATAACAATTACGAAATAAATAGTTCTATTTCTTCTAACTGAATGCAGGTACCTCTTTCGTAATCAAAATTACGCTCAGATATTTTTTTATTTCAGGTTACACAGTTCAATTTTATATGGGTTGATGTTAAGTGAAGCACTATAGGGTTCGATTACATTTTCAAAATCACTAAAAAAATTAAACGGATTATTAAATGCATAACTACTTCAGTTTTTTATACTAAAATAGTGTTTGCTTTTTGCTTTCCTTTTAATCACCATCATATTCCTCATTTTTCTTTCCTATTTTTTATTTTTGTGGGTTCTTTTTGGTGGGCCCCTTTTTGGCTTTATAAAGAAACATTTTACGGTGTTTTTTCAAATTTGGTCGGTGGATTCTTGAGTTTTTTTCAAGAGTTTACATATTAACTTGATTATTGGACGTTAAATGAGATTTTGAATTTGATTTCGGTCTAATTTAAATTTCTTAAATTTTAAATAAATTTTCTTGATTACCGTAACACGTTGTGTAAATAATCACGGTTACATCGTACTATCGCACTTTTCTTCATGAACAACGGCAGCAACGATGCCAATATGATACCTAGCGCTAAGACAAAGTACTTGCACTGCGAGTGCGAATCACGATTTAAATCTTACAACTGTGCTTTGAAATCCTTTGCAATCCCGTGCAATCTTGTGCAATCTCTTGCAATCTTGCAATATTGCAATCTGGTATACACCCAAAATTCCAAGTAATTAACCCCTCAAGATAAGCATAAGCATAACAGATAGTCTCTTACACGGCGCTAAACGCAGCTGGGCATGAGGAATCGATATACAAATGAAGAAATGTCCGAAAAATTTGAACACCATAATGACCACCTGGGACCATTTTAACTGTGGAAAAATGAAATACACAACGAAATGATATCGAATCTTTTGGAAGGAAAAGAAGTAATATTGACTCCCGACGCGAGGAATGTTGATGCCTTTGCAGTGAAGTTTAGGGAAATTAAAATCGTTATGATAGCTAAAGATGGAAATCAAGAAAATTTAGATTAAGCTGTTAAACTCTTTGGAGATGGCAATCACTCATGAAGGTGACTCACATTACACTTGTGGGGGCAAAATTTACTTAATATTCCGTTCACCTGTTAAATGCAGAAGGCTTTTTGATGAAGAGCATGGATGAATATCATCATCTGTGGAGATGTTTAAAAATGGCGAACATATTGTAAGTCCATTTGCTGCTTGGTGAGTACAAATTCGTACAGGTATTGGCGATATTCAGGCAAATTATTTATCGAATTTTAAGAAGAAAGTTGATTTAGTATTGGAAGGACGTGGTACCTACATATTCGCAGACAGCACTAAAGCATGTAACGATAATACAAATTTCTGAATATTCCTAAATTCCTAAGGAAATTCGTTTACATCTATTAACTCTTAAAAACCAGTATCAGAGATAGAATGTAGGTAAAGTTTGCAAAATTTTTCATGGAGAAATCAGTTGCCAACCATTTTCGAGAAAAATATGCAAACTTTATGTTCTTAACAGGTGATAAATTTTCATCCATTCTGAACATTATCTTTAAAATAATGAATTTCAGTTCTTTCTGAATTCTTATGAGATTTCGTAACTTGCAAAAAAAAGTTGTTGTTGATTAGGTATGTGCAAAACACTCGAAACTTTGAAAATCAAAAATTACTCGTTCTGAAATGCTTTTGGGAAGTTTAAGTGCTTTTGAAGGAGACACAAATAAAAGTTAACGTCAATTTTTTGCATGTATTTTTAAATTTATAAAGGAAAATCTAGGAAATATAAGATAAAGTATTTTGATTATACAAATTTGTTGTAAGAAGTATGTACCCGAACTCGCCCCATCGGTGGAGTGACTTCGCCATTTTCGAAAAAACCAGGGATAACTTTTGTCCTAATTAATTTCTTTAAAATTAGCCTTGTAATTCAACTACTAAACTAAATGCTTTATTCGTTACCAAAAAGAAATTTTTATTCATATAATATTTTAAAGTCAATAAGTGCCAAAGTTAGGGTACACACTTGCCCAAGTCTTTCCCCACCTTCCCCTACTCAGGCACCAAAAAAATTTATTTGTAAATCTGGAGTGTCAAATATGTGATCTAACTATAAAATATTGAAACTTTCATTATATAATTGTCTTTCTCAACTTAATATAAATGATTTCTCTAAACCCCAATTAGTTGTTTAAAAAAAAAGGGATGAGTACGTTGTACTCACGAAATTTGATGTGTAAACATGTTAGGACGTTACAATTGGATTTCCGATCGCTAATGCCGTGTACTGTTTTTATCGATGAAAATTTATTTTGTACTAAACCAATATAGAAAATCGTCTAAATTAGAAATTTTCACATTGATTCCTACAATTATACAAAAGAATTATGTTGTAGTACGTGGGTCGTGAGCAAGCGCGTTTCTTTTGAGCACCGTTACTGCTCATGGGTGTTGATCAATGGTTTCAAGACAATAGTCTTATAAAACAATGTTAAAAGTAGCGTAAAGAATAAAACTTAAAATTTTATTGTTATTCAATGTCTTTAATGCAAGAAATTATTCGCTTGTGATAACTAAAACACGACACATACAATTGCGATCGTAGTGTTTACAGCGGTCTGAGAGCTAAGATGTGTACCTATGTCGTGAGAACTCCTCTACATCATTACGCAATTTAACACATATAGCTTAACGCTTACGTGACGCTCGAAGTTTACGGGGGCCCATACCGAGAGCTAAGATGTTAACATATCAAAAAATTTCATATTATTTAACATAGTTTTCTTTTTAATTTGTTCTCGCATAACACACTGTGTAAAATTGATATCAAGAATTGAATGGCGGCGTTCCAAAAGAACATACGCGCCATTTTGACAATATTTTATAAGGGACAAAAAAAGGTCTCAAAACTTCAATTTTAGATTTAGAAAAAAACAAATACTTACTCCCGAGACACAGAAAAGCTAAATTGAGGCATGAAAAGTTTGATTGAAAAAAGTCATTCAGTTCTAAGTAAATTAAAGGGATTTTTTCACTCGGAGCTCTTGTTATCTCAATGTGAACAAGATTCCCTTTCCCGGTCGGGTGGACACTTTGTCAAATAATGTTTGATCGTTAATAAATGCGAAGTTAGTTTCATAAAGAATTACAAAATTGATAATATTAGTTTTGTGCAATTCGACCCTTTACGGTTAACCATTAGTTTCGACATTTTTCATTCCAGATTTATCACTCTTAAGAAACTTTATGTTTAGTTTCTTTACTACAGTTTAAATTCTCGCGCGAGCTTCATTTTAATCACGATTCAATGTCATTTTTTTTATTTATCAATTAAGTTGAAACTTGTTTGTAATTTGATGAAAGATGGCTTATATTTAGCAAACAAACAATACTGTGATTCGTAGTTTTTGAAACTATTAACCGTATTAACCAGTGATGGGAAGTAACTAGTTACCGTAGCTAGTTACTTTTTCTGGGTAACGATGATAGTAAAGAAGTTACTTTTGTAAATAGGTAACGAATTGGTAACTAGTTACATTTTTTTCAGTAAAGGTAACTATAAAAATCTTTACTTTTCTTCTTACTTTCGAAATAATTTTTTTTATTACGGCAATCAATATAGTTTATTGCTCTTGCAACGATTTTTTCATCTCGACTATTCGAATGGTGGCAGGAATCATACTGAACTCGAGAAGGGGCAGATTGAGCGACGAAGCTTTCGCAGAATTCCTAACGTTAAAAATAAACAAAGAATATAGGAAAAAATAAGCGTTGATTATTATTTTCTTTAGTATATATTTCTCATATTTCTAAAATATAAAAGTAAATTTATACTAAAGTAATTTATAGTAAAAATTACTTAAGTAATTTATACTAAAATATAAAAGTAATAATTACTTTTTTTGCAAAAGTAACTGAGAAAAATTTATATTTTTAATGGTTATGATATCAGTAATTAGTTACTTTTTTCGTGACGTAACGGTAACCGTAACTAATTCCTTTTAAAAAGTAACTTACCCATCCCTGGTATTCACATTGAAAAGTAAATAATAAACTACGATGTTAGTATTTGCTTTTGCTTCTGTTCGCGTCAATATTTTGATTGCCCTATGATTTGAAATTTGCGTTAGTTGCGAACACGAACGCTGGAGGCGTGACGGGAGAAATGAGGTTAGATAGAAAAAGACTGGGTCGTCGATCACACCACCGAGAGAGTGTATGTTCACTTAAATAATAATAAAAACACTAAAACGAGATAAATGTCGTACAGTCATTAATTACATACAACTTCTGCAGTTTCTTAAATTCAAAAGCTTTTGGAAAATATTTCAATTTTCCCCTTAGTAAATCATAAATATCTTTGAAATTTTTATTTATAAAGTAATAAATGTAAAAGTTTCATAGAATTCTTTCAAAAATGTTGTTTCAGAAACAGATGTTACATAGGTTTGGAGGAAAAGGCACAAAAACGAGTTTGCTGAAAATGTAACATCAGGACTGCCAGGTTATGATGGTCTCCCTGGAATACAAGGAGAACCTGCTGGGAAAGTATGCTTCGTATTTATACAAATGGAGGTAAATGTGTACCAGGACAGGGAATCCATGGAGGCGATGCTGGACACAGGAATTTGTTTCATAAATGCTAGTTTACGCTTTCATTAATTAGTTCAAAGGTGATATATGAAAATTCGAAGATCAGCGGTACAATTCGGCTAGTTCAGCAAGTTATGCTATGTGCTAATTTTTCAGTTTTGTGCAGTCGGGTATTTGTTTCTTTTTTAATTATTTCTTTCTTAAAAGGCTAAGTTGAAATAATATTTCACAATAATTGATAGTTTTCGAAACGTAATTGTATAAAATATGAGGATACCTGATACAAACCTAACCTCACTTTTCAGTTTCTATTATTTTCGATTTTGCAGCTCAATCGATGAAAGAATCAAGTTTTTGTGTTGCATCTTGAAGATTTTAACATCAATTATAAGAAAAAATCTTATCTCTGAAAAGTTTGTTTGTAATTATTATTATTTTAATAAATAGCTAATTTTTTCTTCTAGGAGAAAATTTGTATCAGTTAAATTATAGATTATTATAGATCAGTTAAATTGCTCAGTTGGAAATTGCCAGTAAATTAAATGGTTAGATATGACCTTAGAATCTTAGATGGATGTTAAACAAATTATAAATCCTTCTAAAAATATATTTCGTTAATATTAATGTTGATGTTTAATTGTTTTATTTTTCTCTGTTTGATAAACCTCAAACTAATCTGAATTTCTTAATTAAACTTTTTTTCATATTTTATCATCAGAAAGTATTCTTAAGTAGTTAAATAATAATTCTAAATAGTATTTCAATATTAAAAAATTGTTTTATTCATTTAAAACATAAAAAACAATAGTTGTACCTATTTAGAAGATCGGCGATACAAAAAAGTACATCTTTTCAACAATGATTCTTAATAGAAAATGATTTAAAAAACTAGAAATGATTCATTTCTCTTCAGAATGGAGTCCTCTAACTGTCTGTAAAAAACGAAAAAGCTGAAAAAAATTTCTTGTGCGTAAAGTTAAAAAAAAGCAAAAAGATTCGTAAAAGTTGTACCTAATAGCCCCACTCTACGATACCTAAAGTTCCCATAGATTTCCATTATCTAATGCGTTCCAAAATTTTATTAGATCATTTTATGAACCATTACAAAATATCTCTCATATTTATGGTCATAATCTTTCTTTTTAAAATATACTATTTTATTATTATGACTTTCTGAGAAGTCAACGTATAATGTGATTCATTTTTTACGTGTATTTAGTCATTTGTTTTTAGAATAACCAACGAAAAAGAATTTGTTTTAAAAGTAAACCCTAACTTTTTAACTTCTAAAGTAGCTCAAAAATTATTTTTTATTTTATAGTGCAATTTAATTGATCTTAAAGTTAAGTTAATCGGTAGTACTTTACACTTCTATTTAATTAAAATAATTTGATACAATAAATTTGTACTTGACAAAAAAAAGTTATAAAATATCTAGAAAATAGATTTTGATACTTTAGAAATAAATAGTTATAGACTGCTTAAGAAAATTTCTTTTAGTTATTCTATAAGTAGACACGTTAAAGCACATTTAAAACTGATTATCGTTGTCCTTCCTATTACTGATGTCCCTCGTGATCTTGTTGCTACTGGTATTAGAAAAAGATGGCAACATATTGAAAAAATAAAAAATTTTCCTATTAATGAATTTATAGAAGCAATAGAATTTTTGATGAAAACCACTTTTTGATGTGTAGTGTAAACACTTGATGGTAGATTTTTCAAACAAATTTTTGGAACTTCGATGGTTTCTTCAATTTCAGCCATATTATCGGATATTGTGATGCAAGACTGAGAAATAGAATGTTTAAACATTAAAATTCCATTATACTATGAATATGTAGATGATACAATCTTATGTATTCCCGATAACAAATAAAATGAATTTGTAAATATTTTCAATTTTTATCATAACAGTGATTCACACGTGAAAGAGAAAAAAATAATGTGATTAACTTTTTGAATTTAAAGATCATAAGGAACAAGAATAACACTATCATTATTGATTGGTATCAAAAGACTACATATTCTGACAGACTCTTGAATTATTTTTCTAACCATCCTTTACAAAATAAAATTGCCATTATTAAAAACTTGATTGATACTGCAACCTTGATGGTCGATAAACAATTTCATTCTAATAACATTAACTTAGTCAAGCAATATTTTATTCTAAACTCGGCACATGAGTTTCGTTAACGAACAGTTAACTGTTCGTTATGTGAATTCATGAAAGATTCAAAGTTGAATTATTGAAAATTAAACATTTTGTTTAAAAGAATAAATCTAATAAAATGTTATGATGATGATGATGATGAAGATGATGATCATTATAACATGATTCATTAAAGTTTTATAAGTCAGTAATTGTACTCAAACATTGTTTATCTGATTTTTAATAAATACCATTTCAGACAGAAGACCTTTATCAAGAACACTTTCAATATGCAGACTTTTAAAATTGTTCCACAAAATATAGTACGGAGGATTATCATTTTGATGTTTAGTAATACTTTTAGATATGATATTGTGGTGTTTTTCATTTAATTTTATGTTAATGTGTTCTTATCTTCTAATATGTAAAGGTCTTTTAGTCTGGCCAATATAGGAACTACGACATACACAAGCAAATTTATAAACAACGTTTGTTTGATTAATATTCTCTAGTATGTCTTTACCCAACTTACTAGATTTATCGCATTTGAAATTTACTCTATAAATAGTTTGAATTTTAAAATTGTTTAATAACCTTTTAATATTTTCTGAAATTGTTCCATAGAAAGGATGAACTAAAAATTTATTTTTTTCCTTTTTCGAGTTATTATTGGTACTTAAATTTTAAATCTTAGTATTATTTTCCAAAAGTCTCTGATTTATGTATTTATCTATAATAAACTCGGAATAGTTTATTAGACTTAAATATTTCTTGCCTAAGTTAATGTTATTAGTATGAAATTGTTTATCAGCCACTAAAGTTGCAGTATCAACCAAGTTTTTAATAATGCCAATTTTATGTTGTAAAGGATGGTTAGAAAAATAATTCAAGAGTCTGCCAGAGTATGTGGCCTTTTGATGCTGAATAATGATAGTGCTATTCTTGTTCCTTATGATCTTTAAATTCAAAAAGTTAATCACATTATTTTTTTCTCTTTCACGTGTGAATCAATATTATGATAAAAATTGAAAATATTTAAAAATTTATTTAATTTGTTATCAAGAATACATAAGATTGTATCATCTACATATCTATAGCATAATGGAACTTTAATGTTTAAAAATTCTATTTCTAAGTCTTGCATCACAATATTCGATAATATGACTGAAATTGAAGAACCCATCGGAGCTTATCCCGTCAGTTAACCCATTAATTATAAGCAGACTATTTATTTCTAAAGTAGCAAAATCTATTTTCTATTTTATAATAACTTTTTGGTTGTCGAGTACGAATTCATTGTATCAAATTATTTTAATTAAATAGAAGTGCACGTCTTTTAAATCATTTTTTGAATTCTTTGAAAACTTATCGATAAGAGGGTAGTCTTAGGAGGATTTTCGGAAGTGATATCAATAGTAAGAAATGCATTTGAAAATTTTTTAGGGGCTTTGATATTTGAAAAATCACAAACTCAGACATTAATCCAGAAGTTCTACTAGAAACCATTCCGGGTCAAATCTGAACATTTATTGTTAACAGGGTGCTCTCAGGAATGTTGCCGGAAGTGATATCAATAGTCAGAAATACAATGGAAAATTTTTTGGTGGCATTGGTATTTGAAAAATCACCAACTCTGACATTTATCCAGAAGTTCTATTAGAAACCACCCCTAGGACAAATTTGAAAACTTGTCGATAATAGTGTGGTTTCAGGAATATTGCCGGAAGTGATATAAATAGTCACAAACGCAATTGAATATTTTTTGGTGGCTTTGGTATTTAGAAAATCACCAATTGTGAGAATTATTTAAAAGTTCTATTAGAAACCACCCCTAGGTCAAATTTTAAAACTTGTCGCTAATAGGGTGGTCTCAGAAATGTTGCTGGAAGTGATATCAATATTCAGAAATGCAACTGAAATTTTGGGGGCTTTGGTATTTGAAAAATCACCAACTTGTGGATAAAGGAATGCTTGCGGAAGTGACTTTAATAGTCAGAAATTCAATTAAAATTTTTTGGTGGCATTGGTATTTGAAAAACCACCAACTCCAAAACAGTTCTTTTAGAAACCACACATACGTTAAATTTAATTTGTTTTGAATAATAGGGTGTTCTCAGGAATGCTTACGGAAGTGATTTCAATAGCCAGAAATAAATTTGAAAATTTTTTGGGGGCTTTAGAATTTAAAAAATCACCCACTCTGACATTAATCCAGAAGTTCTATTAGAACAGGCCAGGAACAACTTTCTGCGTGCCAAAAACCAACTTCTATATGGGGAAAAAAACCTATAAATCCTCAAAATCTCGTGTCGCTTTTGGTTCCTGTCTCAATATCTTGCATTTTGCGTTCCATAAAACCCATTTCAAAACCAGACCCCCATAGGCCAGGGACAACTTTCTACAGGCCAAACCAACCCCTATATCTCGAGTCGCTTCTAATTCCTGTCTAAATATGCTTCAATTTGCGATCCATAAAATATATAATTCAAAACCAGACCTTCATAGGCCAGGGATAACTTTCTGCAGGTCAAGAACCAACCCCTATAAAGGAAAAAATTCCTATAATCCCTCAACATCTCGTGTCGCTTATGATTCCTGACTGAATGTGCTTCAATTTACGTTCCATAACACATAGTTGAAATCCAGACCCCCATTGGCTAGGGACAACTTTCTTCAGGTCAAAAATCAACCCTTATAGAGAAAAAAATTTCGATAACCACTCAGTATCTCGTATCGCTTCTGATTTCTGTCTAGATATGCTTCATTTTGCGATCCATAAAACATATTTGAAATCCAGACCCCCATAGGCTAGGAATAACTTTCTGCAGATCAAAAACCAACCCCTATAGAGGAAAAAATTCCTACAATCCCTCAATATCTCGTTTCGCTTCTGATTCCTGTCTAAATATGCTTCATTTTACGTTCCATAAAACATATTCCGAAATCCAGACCTCCATAGGCTTGGGTCAACTTTTTGCGAACCAAAAACCAACCTCTCTTGAGAAAAAGTTCCTGTAACTGTAAGTGGCAATGCAATGGCCAATTATCACTTTTTGACTTTTTTCGTTTTCTTTGTTTTAATAATGTTCTTACCTTCCGGTTGATAGAACTTTACACTTTTATTGGAGAACGCACAGTATGCAACTTTATATATATATATATAAGATCG
>JBAGKK010327480.1:0-19518 GCA_037177015.1 Euceroptres primus
TTTTTTTCAAATGGACATAAATGTATCAAACTTGGCACAGTTTTTGTTCATGATACAACGTACAAAACCTAATTTTTTTCACAATTTTTCATCGACATTATCATAAAGTACGAGTCCTTCAAAGTCGACGTTTTTTGTTTTTTTCACTGAAAGCCTCCATAATACGCATAAAACTTTTTTTTTCGACTACGCGTTCTCCAATTCCAGGTTGTGTTTATTGTTTCAAAAGATTCATAACTTCATGTCAGACTCATGTATGTCCATATGAGTTGTGTAAATGGCCCAAATATGGACCATAAGTTGGGAAAGGTAATAAGACCATATAAAAGCCGTATAAAATCACTTTGAGAGTACGGTTATTTTTTAAATTGTTCTATCTTCTATCCTATTCTTTTAAAACTCTCACTGTCGCACATAAAAGATAATTTTTGAAAAGTTTTGTCAAAATTGAAGTTTTCATTAGAAGTACTACTTTTAGTGAAAACTTTAATTGCTCCGTGGAAAGGGACCTAACGCTCTGTTACGCCGTAACAAATAATGTCTTTTTTTATCTGAGTATTTTTACTACATGTTTCTGTTTTATTTTATTTGTAAATTGAATTGTGTCCAACCTTCTAATTTATTGTTCTCACGACAAGGCGACGTGCAATATCTGCTCTTTCATTTTGGTTTATTACCGAAAAGTTTGCACTTCTAAAAAAACGATTAATCTCAGGGTCATTTTTATTACTTTATGTTTATCCTTTTGAGAACTCATTTACGCATTTTGTCCTAGCTTAGGACGCCTTAAGCTTACTAACGATTTTTTAAAAATCTTTCTAACCTAATTTCACGCTGAGATACCCTAGAAAGAAGAGAGGAATGTTTTTAATACGATTTTTTTAGTGGACTGACAATTCTGGCCGGTACTGTAAAGGTTACAGAAAATTGCCCATATATGGGTGATTCTCTGCATTAAGGTCACTTTTTATAGAAGAAACTTTTTTTGCAAAAATATTCTGTTCTAGGTTTTTTTGTATCATGCCTATTCATTGATAATAGAATAAGCAACTGTTAAAATATTCGAGCTTAAAAATATTTTTTTCAATTCTAAAGTTTTTTTGATCGCTGAATCCGAATTTTATAACAGAATTTCAAAATTCAAGATGGCTGATCCAATATGGCTGCTGGAAAACTTGAAAACAATTACCGTTTTATAAAAATGGGTATCCTAAGGTTTTTAGGTCGTTGAATCCAAATATAATAGTAGAATTTTTAATCTCAAAATAGCTTATCCAATAAAATGGCTTATTAATCTTTTCCTCCAAATTTTTCAATGACAAAATGCATTAAATATTTTATTCTAATCTTTTCCTCCAAATTTCTCCATGACCAAATGCATTAAATATTTTATTCCTGAACAATTTCTAGTATTTCAGAATAGAATAATGTTAACAGGATTTTTTGTTTATTAAACAATCATGAGGCACAAGGCTAACTTATTTGTGTTCCACCCTTGACTTTACATTCTGTGACGTGCGATTACAGGACGTGTAATGTCAAACAACAACAAAATATAGACTATACTTGTTTAAAAGATTAAATTAAAAAGTCCTTTGGAAGGATTATTCAATATTAATCTCTTCAAAGATGTGTTAAGTCAAATTTGAAATATTTTCCCGAACAGTGTCTAATTTACATGGAGCGTGTACATAATAAAAATACGCAAAAGTTTAACACGTTTTATATTAGTTTTTAGGTAAATCTTTTAATTGTTATCATTGATTCATACACAGATGTGATACTTAGACTTATTTATTAAAGAATTACATTAATATTGGTTGAAACAACAAAAAAATCGTCATCGCACGTTCCAGGAAAAAAGTTAGGGGAAAAATTTTCAATTTAAAATTCTCTTGTCTTTAAGTGCGATAAAATAAAAATCGATATACAAGAATAATATTTTTTGATACATACTTTTAAAAGATACCAGTGAGAATTTATATTTTATTACCCTTGTGTTCGAAAATCCTCCTCAAACTTAGCAGCTTGTATAAGTGGAGAACAAGGAGAAGGCACTTTTGCAAGTATTTAATGCTTGTTTAATATATTTTTCTGGTAAAATAATCTGTATCACTCTTATGCTTTTGGTCCATGTTATGAAAACGAATAAGTTTACCAAATTCTAAAACAATTCAATAAATTTTCGCAAAGATTTTTCGCACAGGGAAGCAAAAGTGACTTTTATATGGAGAATTATCCATATATATATAAATATCCCATTTTCATTCCGTCCAGAAACGCACTTGTACTAACTTTTGCGTTCACTCATTTTATCTATTTAATTTTTCTGTGAATAAAAGTTAATGAAACCCTTGCGAAATAACTTGTATACGTGAAAGCAAAGTTGGATTTCAAAGAGTGACTTTTCAGTTGTGCACAAATGCCAGATTGGAAATCGGTGCGTGTAATCCATTAAAAACTGGCAATTAAAATGAAACTTATTGAATTGTGAAAATAAATGATTTAAATTGCGACATTGATTGTGTCTAGCAATTATTTTTAAATAAATTTATCTTTTATAAATATTTAATAAAACCAAAGAACATTTATAAATAAAAAAAACTATGCATAAAGAAATATAAATGTATATATTAAGAAAGAAAATCTCTTTGATTGCATCTACTGCTCTAAGTTTACCAGACCTTGATCGAAACGCGTCGCAACATTTTTAAATAAAACAACATCTAGTAGTCGCAGTTTGAATTTTCTCAATATCAATTTGAGGTTAAAATAGTGTAAATAGTTTTACTACCTATAGGTTAATATTTTCGTAGGTAAATATAAAAAGTTTATAGAGTGCAGGAAGGATAAAGATATACAGAATACAGATAAAGAGGGATGATTTTCTTCGTGGAAAAGAGTGAGAAATATCCCTCAGAAACTTTGTATATTCACTTATTGATTTTCCATTATTAAACCTCTTCGAATTCTTTTTCACCAGTTTCAGAGTTTCAAACCCCTTCAACAGTGAAGTGGGTCAGATTTTCTGGTTCAAACGTTGCTAAAAAGGGTTCGAATGGTTAACTAACCAATCAATTAGTACATCAAAGTTTCATTTTTTGTCTTTGTAATAGGTACCTATAAGTGATATCGGTTAACCTGGTTAATCTAAATTCTATGATATCCATTTTTTACATTTTGTTTAATTTATAATACGTTTTATCAACTTTTTAAGGGACGTTATAATTAAGAAAAATTTATAAAGTTTATCTCGTCTACCTGAGAGCTTTCCAGCATCATGAAGGGAATTCTATTTGGAATTCATAACGGAGAGTGAGATGGATCTCACATATGACGGTCTCGAGTTCTAAGTTAATGTTCGACGATATCTATATGTGAAAGTGGATTAAGAACACATGAATTATGCATTTCCGTAATTTAACATAATGATGGGACTCAAGTTACCAATTGTCGCGTTTATCGAAAGTGTCAAATTGCCTCTATTAAATTCGATACTTTAACAGCGTAGATCCATTACATGCATGGGTGTGTGTATATATATATAAGTTTCTCAACGGTGGGTGATCGATGAGTCTAACTTTCCAAGTACCTCTGGCCCTGGCTACCCACTTCTCGTAATTATACCTTAAGGCGTATAACGCCTGGCGGATAAGTAGGAAAATAACTGTGTAGTGAAGTGGGAGGAAGAGAAAATTCAAGATAGTAAACGATTATCCACTTGTGAATCTGTTGTCGTTGTGTGAGAACGAATTATTTTTTGCCTTATCAGTATCACTGAAAAAAATGGTTTAGCCGTTGCAACTAAACGTATAGCTGGATTTCGTCTTCTAAGAAAATATAACTGTGTCAGCCAAATAAGTTTTAGCTACATTTTTCTATCTACAAAATTTTTAGATGACAAAATTTAGCTAAAACAGCTATATATTTAGGTAACACAGCTATATTTTCTAAGAAGACGAAATCCAGCTAAACTTTTTTTTCAGTTACAAATGAAAGAGGAATTTGAAAATCCTGATTTTGTAGATTTTAAATAAATATTGTAATCTTTTGGAAACCTTTAAATAATAAAATCTCTTACAACCTTCTTTAAAACTCTTGAAGTAATAAAAAAATTGTCCACAAGTTTGCTGAAATATGCTCATGTTCTTGTAATCTATTTATAAACTTGGGATATCTTTTAAAATCTCGAGAACTTTTTTCAAGTATATTAAATTTCCTGCTCCGATTTTCATTTAATCTCTTTCAGCCAAAAAAGTTCTTCATAACTCAACGTTTCTCAAGTTTTCTAGGTCGTTAGAGATCCAGGAAGTGAAACTAAGCCAGAAGATAATCGCATTAAAAATACTCTTCTATCGTTGGATATACTTTGCCAAAGTTGATCAAAAGCTCGAACTAGACAAGTTTTAGGTTGATGTCGCTTTTGTAATTTGAACTATCAAAGCTTGAAGTTGCAAGTTCTGATGAATGTCTCAGATTGCGTGAAACAGGAAGACTGCGGTTGACTTGTGGCATAGCCCAAAGTTCGTAGAGTTTGCACATTGTACGTTGTAATGACAGTGATTGTGTCAAGTTCGAACAGTAACTATGAGTATTCGTATAAGAACTAGACTTGCCTTCTGTAACGAAGACATAGATTGATGCAGGCTTAGTGTTGGAAGCACTGCACGTGTAATTGCCCGTGTCCGTTTCGATCGCTTGGCGAATGGTGAGCCGGCTCTGGGTTGGTCCTGGATCGGTTTGTACAGTAACACTTCCACGCGCAGTGTCGTAGTTTATCATCCTGCTATTGTGATACCAGAACACGTACTGCGGTGGCGTTGGACTCTGAAATTAAAATTTCATCCATTACTATCGTCGAGAGCACCCCTGTATTACATACTGGGTGCTTATTATTCTTCAATGAGGCTTTCCACCAACTATATGCTTTCTAAGGCACCTGCTACAATTTTAATGAGCCCCACCCACTTCTTCATTCTTTCTCTTTTCTCATAACTTTAGAATATTTATCCATTTTGAAAGGATTGCATCTTTTGATTTTAATAATTGCGTTGCAGTAAATGTGAATTTTATAAATTAATTCTGTAATCTACAGTACCGTCGAAAAATATCAGACCACTTAAAAAAATCCTATTAAAAACTCGTCGGTCTGTTCTTGTGTTTAAATTAGAAAAAAATGAAGATACGGAGATTTTAAAAAAATCGTTGGAAAGCTAATTAATTTCGCGTCGATTGAGCCCTATACGAAGTGTTTTCGATAACTGTGAACCGAGAAAGCATGTGAGAAGAAAATATTCAATGGTTCTCGAATTATCATAAAAAATGTAGAAGCGTGTCTAAAACAAAAATCGGTCGGTTGAGCGGCGGCTACACTCTTTTGTCTCTATTTCCCGTGCGTTAACAAAGGATGGAAGGTCGATTACCGCTCGACCGACCGATTTTTGTCTTGAACACGCTTCCACATTTTTTATGATAACTGGTATCAGTCAAGATTTTCTTATCTTCTTGATCTCATTTTAAAGATAAGGTTTCAGGGTTTATTCTGTGTGATTTACAAATTTTTTCCATAACTGTCCTGAAAGTTGCCGCGAGTCAAAGTTAAGTAACGAAAATTCGCCCACAAAAAAAGAAGAAGGATAAAGTGAGTAAAAATTACCTGCAACAAAAATTAACTTCACAGGATAAATTTTGTCCAAAATTTTACCCTTAGTTTTTTCTTTGAAAAATGAAAATTATCGCTATATTTCTCAAATACTTTCAGTCTACAGTTATTGAAAATACTTCGTACAGAGCTCAATGAACGCGGAATTTAATAAGCTTTCCAACGAACTTTTTAAAATGTCCATATCTTCATTTTTTACGGAGCTAGTCACAAGAACAGTCCGGCGAATTTTTAATAGGATTTTTTAAAGTGGTTTGCTAATTTTCGACGGTACTGTATTTATACATAATATGTACAGAAAGTTTTCTAGATAGAAAACACAACATCTAGATAAAAACACAACATTTTTACTTTCTTAGATATGGAAGAGATTTAAACTCAAAATTAAGACTAGTTTTGCATTCGGTAACGAACTGTGAAATTTATATACATGAACTCTCAATTCAATGTTCAACAACCGCTACGAAAAAGAATGATTTAAAAAATATATGTATCATAAATCTCGAGGTTTTCTTGCAGTATTATTTAAGAGTATGTGATACGTAATGCTGTCACGAATTACCACCCAATTTTTCATTTATATTCAGCGGATTTATTAAGAGAAAAATACAAATATAATCCTGAAATTTGAGGACATAATAAGGAACATATTAAGGAATCGATGTCTGGCGCGTTTCAGTTTTTATTTTGAAAAAAAACTAAAAGGCACCAAACATCGATGCCTAAATACATTCTTTATTATTTGTCAAAATTTCAGCATTATATCTGCATTTGTCTCTTAATAAACCCGCTGAATATAAATAAAAAATCGGTCGGTAATTCGTGACGTCATTATGTATCAAATACCCTTAATGCATCCTTTTATATGCGTATTAACTTCGTAAATTCAAATTTTAAAATTAAATTCTGCGATTTAGATTGAAATTGAACACAGGGAAAAATAGATATTATAGCCTAATATCTGTAATATCAGATATTATGGCCTAACACATTTGCGATTTAACTATAGGACAGTTATCTAGATATTAGTCTATAATATCTATTTTTCCTCGTGGAGACAGTAATGTCAAGCAGATAATTTAACACTTTTGAATTTAATTTCTGATGGATAAATGGATGTTTTTTTGTTGAAAAATTCGACTACATTTTTACTCGATTTTATAGAATACAAACTTATAGAGTTCTATCAATTTTTAGGCTCTATTAATAGGGAATGATTTTTAAAAATTCGTACTTCTTAAAAATCACAAATTTCACAGAAAAAACCTGAACTCAATTTGAGTAGCATAGCATACTCAAATTGAAGTGCAGCAAAAATAATACTGTCTGATCATTTAGAGTTATTTTGAGAAATTTTTTACTTTCATCTGACACTCAAGATAAATCCAATCTAACCCAAGTTGATACTTGTTGGCAAAAACTCAAAATAAGTATAGTCAGTTTCATTTCTGATGCATTTCAATTTAAGTAGGCTACGCTACTGAAATTGAGTTGTGCTGTTTACAAAGTATTTTCAAAGAAAATGTAAACAATTTTCAGTTCGATTACTTTACAGAATTTGCATACATTTTTAAAACACAATGGCACAAACTAGTAACATTTTCTAAATTTTCATCATTGATTAAGAAATATTTGGGGATTCTGTAAAAACGGAAACTGTATTTTTCCGAAAATAACATAAAAAGTTGGAAAAGTTTAAACCGGTTTCAATCGATTTCATTGAGTTTAACTTCTGGCACAGCGCACTGGAGCCCCAGGCTATGTTATATGTATCGAATTAACGAGGTACACTTGTTCATTCACAGCGGGTTTGGATTGAGTTCAATACCCAAAAGGGCTTGCACCGCTCTTTTTTATTTTCAAATATCATTTCTGTGATACCTCACAATCATTTTGAGATCAAAAAGAAAAACTCGTTAGGAAATTTTTGAATAAACTTAAAGTTTAGTTTCGAAATGATGTCAAGTATCACAGAAATGATATTAGAAAAAGACGAGAGGTTCAAGCCCTTTTGAGTTGAATTCAAACCACACTCACCGTGCACTCAGAGAAAACTGATTTTCAAGTTAAAAAGATCGTTTTAACCTTCCTTTTTTTGATTCGATATGAAAATTTGTTTATATAAAAAAATTTGTTTAATCAGAAAAAAAATACTTGGCCCAAACAAAATGTTTTTTACTCAAATAATATCTGTTTCAATCAAACAAATGTTTTTTGGACCTCATAGAAATGCAGTTATATTTTTAATTTAAAAAAATTTTGTTTGAAGGTAAAAAATTTTTTTCTGAATGTGCATGCATGGAACTACTGAAAGTTATGAGGGCATGCAAATTGAAAAAATGATGATCTTTTGCTGAAATATTTTTCAAATTTTTAATTTTGTTTTTTTAATGCAAGGTCAAATTATCACTATTTAACGGTTTAATAACAGTTTAATAACTAGATGCACATAATAAAGTAGATAATATCTATAAAAATGATTAATATTCAATTATCACTAAAGTTGATACAACATTTACTGAATAATTCCATCCTTGAGATAATAAATAAATAATAATTTCTCTTTGATTCGTTCTTTACATTTCAAGAACTCCTTTATATTTTTTTTATATTTACAAAATATATATCTATATATCATACACTTTGAAAAAGGCTCTCAATTCTTTGTGAAGCCTTATTGTCACTGAGCCGCCTTGAACAATGTATCGATCTGCTCAGCAGGTGCAGAGCAATAAAGAAGGATAAAATACGGCACGGAAATTTCGTTGTGCCTCATTCACTTTATTAGAGATTATTTATGAACTATTAATTATTATATAATGTACCATGTAAGCTCTAACAATAAAATGGAGATTAGAGTAATTGAATATATCCGAACTCTTTATTATATATCAGTCAATTGAAAAATAAATGTTATCTGAGTGTACTGAAGAATTTTACTCATGAAATACATTTTTATCTTTAACGCTCAAGTTAGAAAATGAGAAAATTATTGTAATATCTTCAAAGCGCCAAGAAACAATTATTGTTTATTAAAAAGAATATTATGTAAACAGAATTTAAAAGTAATATTAAGAGATATTTTAATAAATTTTTTCATTGGTTTCGTCGATGTTTAAAAGGAATGAAAGTCGATGGGTGACGAAGATTATTAATCAACCTCGACAGGTTACGTTCATTATCTACACGGTGTTGACGTAAGCAGTGATGGTACCGAATAAATCTGTGTGAAAAATGATATATCGTTTACTTGACAGCATTTAAGCGTAAAATCTTAATCTTTTTCATTAAAGTATCAGTTTTTGTATTTTATGCATCTTTTAAATTTAATTTATACCATAAAAATTTCCCACAGTGAAGTCTTTTCATTCTTGTTGCATAGTTTAGCAGAATGTACGACCACTTACAAAAGAAAAACAAGTTGAAAAGTTAACAAATTTTTAAAACTTTTCGAAACTCAATTGATACTCTTAGCTTTACTTTAAAGCCTTGTATAGTGTAAGTACTGAGAGGTACAAGAAATAAGTATATGAAAGTTTTTATTAGCCAATCAAAATGCAAAACAGATCTTATGGTTTATCTTCAAGGAGTTTCCTAGTGCAAACTTTGTATCTTGAAACAGTATATTGTATCGAAAAATAAATAAACTTAAAACTAAGTAGAAAACACTGGCAAATTTGTTTTCAACTGCACATAACTTTTGGTGCACATTGCAAAAAATCTCGTCGTCTTTGTTGATATAATTAAAATTGAAAACAAAGTGGTCTTATGTATAGAGAAGATCTCTTCCTTGTAGTGTTATCGACTACTTAAAATTTAAGTACAGGATTAAGCTTCGAGATTGGCGGATTAGGAATTTAATATTCAATTAAAGTCTGTGAAGTTGGGGCGATGGAATCTCAAAGATAATGATTAAATAATGTTCAACGAGAAGTTTTTTTTTCATTTTAGTTTTATATAAATTGAAGAAAGATGCCGCAGTAAGTTCAGAATATCAAACCGTTGCAAATCAATGTTTTCGTAGCAATAAAAAATAATTGGAAATACATAGGAAAAATATTTATTTTTTAAAATATAAAACTGTTGCAGATTAAATTGATCCATTTTTTGGATTATTCTGATACTTCCCGATTTATTGTGATCATTTTAAAGCAAAAGAGTTTTGTTTTTATATTTTACTTACTATAAGCGATTGCTTTTGCCAATGAATGTAAGAAAGTAAGTGTCGTTTTATAGGCCCGTATTTTACAGCTAAAAGGCAGAAGCTCTAAATGTCAAAAGATCAATCCCCTTAGGGCACTGAGCTTCACGTAACTCCCACTCGAGTTTTCTGCGACGATAAGGAAATTTGATTCCTCTCTTTGCCCTTGGCCCATCGTCGCGACATCCACTTAACAGGATTTCCGCCCGGTGAGTTTAGCGAAGATTAGCAATTCGACGCCAGTAGAGGGTCAAAAAGGAGAGGGGTGTTGAAGAGATTATGTGTTATATATCGACGTGATGGCATACACACGCATTATGTCTAGTTTTGATAAATCAATTTATTTCAATCTTTCTCACTCAGATATTAAAGGCGTCAAAGTTTTGGAAGCTTGTCTTCATGGTAATAATTTAAGAGAGAAATCTAATTTTATTACAAAACTTTTATATAACGAAAGAAGCTCTTGAGGAAGGTATTTCCAAGAATTAAAAGTAATCCAAAATTTAACTGAATGTTAAAAAATCGGGAAGTACCGATATTTTAATTCTTTTTCTACTAAATTCAACAATGATCGTATCCGAATGAGCTTTCATGGATCTCCATCGGTAATTCTATTAAGCTTAGTAAGTAAACTCAAGACGCAAATAGAAGTAAGTAACTCAATAAATGAGAATTGTTTACTGACGAATCCAACATTGAGAAACTCTTTGCAGCCGATTTCCTCGTATATCTTGAGTTTTCTAATAAAACTCGGAAAGAGAAGTTAGAACATCAAAGATTTAGGCAAGCTTTTTACTCTTCTGCTTTCCTTTCTTGTTAGTTTTAACAAGTTGGGGGAAAACAGCTCCGTGAAAGATACAAATGTAGGGAAAAAAGATGGAGAACGATACTTAGCAGAAAGCATTTTAGAGATTGCGCATCGGGCGGTATAATTCCTTTTGTGAAAACAATTATGTGCTCGATGGACATAAAAAAATTAGACAAATGGTAATTTAATTTGATTCAGATCGTCACGTCTTCTGAGGCGTATAAAGAACCATGGAATGGAACTTTTTGGTCGGCTGACTCAGCTGAAAGTTTAAGCGCCTATCTTTGGCTTAGGATTTGAGGATCGTCCGTAGAATAGATTGAAAAATGGACGGTAGCAAACGGTTTTCTCTGTTCACAAAAGTCACACGTCCTGTAGTTGTCAAGGTGTAATCGATCTTAGCGCTGAAGGAAAACTGGCGCAGTTCCGCGTTTTTGTCAAATGTGTTTATAGGTACGACGACATTTCGCAGGATTTAATTAAAGTCTCCTTTATGTTTTGTCTACGCTAACCAACAAGAAAGTACTTCTGGTAGAATCTAACTTTAAAACCCAAATTGTAATTAACTAAGTACTGGGTATATTCTCTTGAGGAAAGTTTCAATCTCTGACTTACAGAAAACAGTCAGTACATTTCAGTGATTAAAAAATCAGTTATTAAAATGAATTTAAGTGAATTTTTGTATGGAAGCATGAAGAAAAACTTGCAGCTATTGCTCCACTTACTGACTAGAATCTTACACTGACCTGAGAAGCTGTAAAAGGCTTCACTTTTTACGAGACATATTTATGAGTGTGTTGTACTTTTAAAAAAGTTTTAAAAAACATGTAAAAATGTAAATTAAAAAAATATATGCTCAGTTTCTTAACGTTCAATATGTTATGAGAGCCTAGAAAAGAAGGAAAAATAATGAAAAAGATTGCTACTTTATTCTTATTAAAGAAAATAATTTTGACAAGCTATTAAAAATGTAAATTAATAAATTGTTTTCAGAGAAAATAAGAAATAAGATTAAAAGTTAGTTTGCTCATTTTGAAAGTCGATTTGCTTCATTGTGTCGATAGCACTACAATTTATTATCTCATTGAAATAAAACGTTGGGTAAATAAGAATTAGACATTTATTTGACCATTTTGAATCGAGACGAAGCAATTTAAAATTGAAATTCTTTTTTCTTGTTATTGGGATGCAACCAGCTTTAGAGCGAACGAAAAAGAGAAAAATGTAAAGAATCCCTTTCAATAATATCAATTTATGCCAGATTATTGAAGCTGTGCAAACAGACAGGACAAAGAAAATACCCGCCTGAGGCGGGTGTTCTTTACGAAGAAGGTGAAAGGCTGCCCCATAAAAATTTAAAAAGATTGAATTTTTCATTACAAAATTGATTTCTCGACTTATGATATTGCAAGAAATGCAAACCAAAAACAAATTTACAGAAACTTGGATACTGACAGATAAAGATTGTAACTTTTATTTAAAAAATGTTGTCTCTCATTATTTTTTAATTTATTAAATTATCTTTTGTATTTGATTATTTTTAATTACGATTTCATTGAAAAAATAAAAAATACATATGTTTTACAAAAAATAGAATTTTCTTACCTTTTCTATTATGCACACGAGACTTATGATAGATCCTACGTCGACGTGATGTTCACCGCTTCCTAATATAAATGCTTCTGGTATCACTATGTTTAGATTGACGAAATGCGAGACAATCCCAGTACTTCTTGAAATCTGCAACAGAAAATCATAACTATTTTATCACAAAATTTATAATTAATTTAAACATACAAAATATTTTTCATGCCACATCTTAGAAAGATATTAAAATTAGTAGTTATACTTTTTAATCCTCAAACATGTAATAAATAGTAAAAAGGAGTAAAGATTAATTAATTTTCATTTTTGGAATAATTTATTCTGATTATTTTATGATTACAAAGATTTATTTCTTTCTCCCTAGCAGTAAATTTCATAAAATTGTTTGCAGCATGTAGCTGGTTTTTTCCTGACGCACTAATTCAATGACTACTTCTGGCTCCCTCTCTAAACATGTCCCTGTATTGCGAAAAGATTTTTTCTGACGTTTTGAGGAATTAATTAATTTTTACTCTGTTTCTGCTTGAGAGATATAATTCTTTTTTCAATAAAGCGCTCGTTAGTTTTTAAATAATATTAATTTTAATTAATTTTAATTTAGTTGATTGAAGTTAATTGCTTCCCAATTTTGAAATTTTTTTAAAAAATACACGAGATATTCGTATTTTCATTTTGCTTCTTTAAAATAATTGGAATAATCCCCAAAAAAATTTTGGGAATAATAATTAAAACAAGTATCTAATAATTGACAAAAAACTTTTTACATAAATATCTTTTTATCACAGCTTTGATTTATTTCTAGAATGGATAAACCCTTTAGCATATTTATTTACAGACAACCTGAACGGTATACATATAGTTGCAAGTCTCAATTGTAATTTCTCTTGTGGACAGCAAAATATTTCAAGCAGAATATACATATTTATGCATGGATTTTATGGGGCCTGTATAAATTTGGACAAAGTACCTGTCTGACCTGATTTAATCTGCAAATTTAAATCGATAATTTATATGATAAAATTTTAGGGCATCTCTATTTTCTCGTTACTTTTACGGTGGTGAATTTTGACGTAACAGTTGTCGTCTGAGGGCATTTTAGCAGCTGCGAGAATTATTACGTCGTAATGTTCTTTATTCGCAATCATCTCTCTTGAAAGCGCAGCGAATAGCGTACATTTTACAAAAACGATTTCAATATAATAAATAGAATAAAAAATAAAATATCTATGGATTCTTAAAAAGTGAAATATATTTTCACATTTGAATATTTGTTGCAAAATATTCTGTACAAGTTTTATCAAAATGTCTATCCTTGGAGAAAATCATCAGTCATTGAGATATTTTCCTTGAAAATATCTCAAAAGTTTGTTTCTAGATTGAGAATTTATGTAAATTGTCCTTGATACAAGAGATAAGCTTATACCGCAGACATACGCGTTTCAGAAGTTCGGGGCATTGGGGTTAGTCTTTCTTAAGTTTCCTATTGAGATAACGTTTCGCATAAAGTTATGATTTCTCAAAAGTTTCTGCTCTGCCAAGAAGTAGAGAATTTATTTTACCACAATCTATAGAGTGCTCTTCTTCTTCATTTCGAGTAAATTTCCCTTCAGTCGATCGCAAAAACCCTTGGAGCGAATACTTGGACAATCAGGTCTGTAATATCTTTCAAGGTCGCGGAAATTGAAAGAAGATCTGAGAAAGAGAGTTGCGGGAAAATGGAACGTGAAAGTCAAAGAGCCATGAGATTGACGAGAGAAAAAGACCTATATATATATATAACACCAAAGAGGTAAAAGGTCATAGGAATTTGATCTACAGAATGTTTACAATCACAGTAAATCGAAGGATATTATTTTAATCTGCAGCAATATTATTTTGATCTGAAGTGGATCAGTTATTCTATTGCCACAGTCTTTTGTTTTTCGAGTTCTCATTTTGCTGCAGATTAAACTGATACCTTGGGATTTTCTGTGATCTTATCCAAAAGACATTGGTTTTTAATTAATTTTATTTCGTATGTTTTTTCAAGCATAAAAGTTTTCATCTATAGAATTTAACTGAATATGTATTATCTTTTTTAGTATTTCTTTAATTTTTTATTAAATTATGCATATTCTGAATCTCAAACCATAGCTCAAGAGAAGCGTATAATGAAAGGTACTCGAAAAGGAGTGGATTGTTCCGATCAACACAAAATTTCCATTAAAATTTGTTGTCTGTTTTTCTAAGATACATCAAACAGGCTTCGCTTCTCGAGCGCCCTATATTCTTACGTTCGTCAACAAAATGAAAAGGTACGAAAGCATCTATTATATAGTGTTATTCAAGGTTTTCTTATTAGTCTGTATGTAAACTTAACATATAGTTGCTGGTGCTTTTGCCTTAACTTAATCCGTTTTAGGAGATAATCCTCTGATTATGTCCGTTGTTACGTTGCTTATACTTAGCCTTGAGTCTCGCTCCACTTGCTACAACAGCCACAATTTGTTCCTTAGTTGTCTGCGGTGTGTACCCAGCATTTGTCTTGCAAGATGACACAGTCAGGGTTTTACTACAAATGAGACCAGTGGTTATAATAGCTTCTATAATTAATTTAAAACGTGCAGCAGATGTTTCCTTAACGACGGAGCCATTCGATCTAGGAAAATTATTATTGTTCTCAATTGTTTCGTTCTAGAATATAATCGTACCGCAATCATATTTAGTTATCTCTAACCGTCCGCTACTACGATACCTGTACAATCTATTATTATATAATTTTATGGAAACCGACTTGAAATTAAGAATAATTGAATTTTAAAATACAGATATTTTTGACCTGACAAAAATTAATTTCGACTTTTAGATTCTTTTTATGTTGTTGGAATGAGAAATAATGTTTATTAACCCGTAACCGTCTGCGTGGGTCCACAGGGTCCCAGTGGCATCTGTTCAACCTAGGCTCCTGTAAAGAGGAATAAAGTTTTGGAAGAGGGAAGGCCTTGGAAATTAGAAGAAAATACGGGTGCATTTAATAGGTATACGTATTCCTAAGATTTTGACAATTGTATTTCACTATATTAAAGTTTAAAAATACGCCAGAAAAGGCGAGACGGCTACGGGTTAATATAAGACACCATCAGGTTGAGAAAAAAAGTACATTTTCGTAGAATATAAAGAGACTGAAATAAGAAGTAGTATTGAAGTGAGTAGATTTCCGCATTTTTGATTTGATTCCTTATTCCGAGCAAATCAAGTTTACGAGCTTGGAAAAGAGAAACGTGAAACTGGTTCTTTCATCTCTCGAGACAGGTTTGAAGGGGTTATATTATGCTCGTCGTTGAAGAAAGAGTTTACTTGAAAATTGTGTAAGTTTCATGCGGGAATACATTCATTTTACCTCGCCTGCCTTCCAATATTCAAAAGCCGTCGTCGGATGCATTTCGCTGAATTATACAATAGGTGTGAATCTTTGTCCTCAGAGCAGACGTTTATAAATATATTAGAGACATACCACCTCCTGTGTGCCACAAGGAGCATTTAGAAGCTGCTCTGACCTGATTCGAGGGAAGAGTGCAATAGTAGTACTTTTTTCATATGAGAATGAAGATGAAATTAATTCAACCAAGTAATCCTTGATTGTTATAAGCTCATTTTTCCAGTCTCGACCTGGGATAGAAGAAGAGAGATGGTTAGAGCAGAAACAAGATAATAAATCCAAGGTATAAAAGAGTTCCCGTGGGCCATGCCCTGAAGTCATGAACAGGAATAGGAAGAGAGATGAAGGGGCACGTTTTAGCTCGGAAGGGAACCTTGACTCCACTTATTCGTTACTTTCAAGACATCTTTCTCGTTTATATCTGGAGCTTCGCAATATTTACTGGACCGAATACAATGATGCTGTATTTATAAACTTGATATATTTAAGTTGATAGCTTTGAAGAAGAAGCCACCAAAAGTGAATAATGCGAAGATTTCACCACAAAAAAATGGACAAGCACTTTTGTTGGCATTATCGTGATCAATGAATCTTATTTTACTATTTCCAGACTCCCCAGGCTAGGTTTCAAGTATGTAAACAGTCAAAAATAAAACTGAAAATTTTATTTCATAAAATATGTATACAAAATTAAAAACTTGAAATTTGTACGAAGTGCTGACAAGTATAAACCAAAACTTCACAAGGAAAAATGAGGATTGAAAATTTATTGCAATTGAATGAGTCTTACTTTGCTAAATTGAAACGATGTAAGCTCCAAGCTTTAAAACTTATCCTTTGTGAATTTTAGGAATTATATGACTTCGAAGCAAGGATTAAAACATAAAACTATTAATAATTAGGAGCCCCCAACTTTAGAGGTTTAAAACTAATAAGCTTTGTAAATTATATCCTTGCTTCTCACAGAGTCCAAAGTTGCATTTAAATTACAAAAAAATATTCTGTCTATATATTTTTAAATTTTCAAGTATACTCTGTCTTGAAAATGTATATTTATGTGAAATACATCAATATGCACGTCTCTAAAAGGAGAAAGATTATTAATAAACGGCAATTTCAGGAATAACATATAGCTTCAAAGTAAGGATTGAAACCTAAAACTATTCATACATAGAAGCTTTCAAATGTAGAGGTGTTAGACTAATGAGCTTTGGAAATTAAATCCCTTGCTTCTCTCAGAATCCTATAATTTGTAACTGAGATACAATATTGATGTTCTAAAAATTGTAATTAAAAAAAATTAATTAATCTGTTTATATTTTCAAATTTTTACATATACTCTACGTTGAAAATTGTATATTTGTACTGTATATTTGCACGGTATATTTCTACAAAATACATCAATATAAAGCATATCATTGAAAGAAGAGAGATAATTAATAACTATCAATTACATTTCTGCATTTAATTAGCATGAAACTTTGAGATTGCTGGAGGTTTGATGACGATTAATCCTCAGGACCGATGCAGTGCAAACACTTGAATAGGTATATCGATGTGAGTTGACGATACATATCTCCCTGCTCCTCATTAGTGTGCAACATTGACCTGGTATATATCCGAGACTTGGCTGTGGCAATAGCATAAAGGCACTGTGCATGCAAAAACAGTCATACATACAGGAAAGCTGTGAAGGCGCAATATTTCTCGGTTGAACAATTGTAAAATTATTGTTGTTTTCGTGAGGATGTCAAGAGGATGCAATCTCTACCACAAAGTGGGCCCTTTCCAACCTGTCTCTCTTCATTTCTACCTTCATTTCTCTGTGTTGTCCCACAGTTGCGAAAGTCACCGTGACATTCGAGCCGATAATCCTACGAATAAGCTGGCTAATCCTGGCTTGCTCCTCATTAGTGGGACGACAGGAAACGTAACAAAAGTCAGCACGCAATCGTCACCACCACAATCACAGATGAATAATCCTCGTACGCTTAGGGGCCGTTCTTATATACGAAGAAGGGAAGGTTTCATGTACTCAATTATACGTTATTTTATCAAAAAAATGACGTTGATTCTACTCAAAAAACAAAGATGCACTGAAAGATGAATTGTTTCATTCAAGTTATGGAAGAGAATTCAGAATGCATTATAGGACAATGACATTTAATACTCGCATCAGGTTGGGAAAATTGCTTCTATATTATTCAAGGTAGTTTCGCAAAAGCAGAATGTCTTCTAGTTTCAGCTTATCTTATTATAACTTGGTTGATTTCGGAAGACGTATTCACACCTTTGACACACAACTGCAAAGCCACAAGGTGTCGCATTATAATCGGTGTTTGATCATATAGTTCCTAGGAATTCCCCAGAGTCCCGTCACTATATATTCACCAAGTTAATAATAATGTGCCAGTTTTGCGGTGGTACACCTCCCCATAGAAATGTGAAAACGTCTTCAACTACTGTTTAAGGAAGGGAGATTGATCCAATTCTAAAGTTACAACTAAATGTCTGATATTTCTCAGAATTTCAAACCAAAGTTAATTTTAATGTCGTGAGGAATCTTGATGAGTTTTGATAATATCTTCTCTAGAGTAACGATAATCGATTCTGGCACATTTACTGTGGATGCTCATAAATTTCTCTATATTTCACTGTTGATTGAAAATTTCCAATTCTAACTTTCTATATTTCAGATGAGTATCTATCTACTGATGCACTTGTTCACTGGAGCTTGAGTTAAAACTGAATAATGCATCACCGTCATTTCAACGCTCATTTAAAAAATGGAGTGTGACAAAGTGTTACGTATTATCTAATATACATATGTACATATTTGTTACCAAGCTAGTGATTTGTTTCCGGGCGGACATTAACGTCCCGACCTGCGCAAGGTCTATTTACGAGGCGAAATAGTAGTAACGGCGTTTTTAGTCAGGCAGCGGTAGAAACCAGACTTGTTCTTCTAGAGCTTCAATTGCATAAAACATGCAAATCCGACTTTTTGGAATTTTACCATTCTCTCTAGACTGCGACCCCTTATTTATTATGTACAAAAACAAAGTAAATAAACAACAAACTAAAAAGTTACATTAGACATATAAAATCTCAGGAGAAAGAAAATTTCAAAATATCTTCAAATACATTTAAAAAATAGCAAACAGTCGTGAAACTTTAATTACAATTTTCACGAATCCAAAATATTCAATTATCTGCTATCCACAAATATATTTAGTTCTCAGCATTTAAATGTTCAAATTTTCTATGTGCAGTGTGAATAACATAGAAATGATATATTTCTAAATTACCATTTCTAGAATGGAGTCAATCCAATATTCAATCTAAAAGTACTTCTATAAATACGCAAGTATCCTCTAAAAAAGATGATGAGAATATTGGTAATCCTATAATGAATCAAGTCAAGCTATAGTACAAAAAGATAGGTGTAATAAGAATACTTAATTAAAATATTTTAGATTCATGTTTGTAGAACAGCGAATGTTAAGAGGTTGCATTTTTTTAACACGACAGTAAATGTTAAATTGTTGCTTTTAAAAAATGCGCGATAACCGGTTGGCGAATAAATGGTTGGTTAACCTTTTTTAACGCATGCACTCGAGTTATCTCGGGCTTTGCGGTCGTGCTGCAATGTGCAGCTTGGTATAACGTCGGTCTGAATAATAATAAGCTAAGTACTTATAAAACTAAAAAATATTCTATGCTTTCTATTTCCCAAGATCCAATGAAAATAGTTTATCAAAAGTTTGCACTTTAAATTGAAAACATAGTTTTAAATTTGTATTCTATATATATATAATTAAATA
>JBAGKK010327591.1:0-19515 GCA_037177015.1 Euceroptres primus
AGTATTTTATACCACGAGAGCCGAAAAATCATGTCAAAGTTGAGATTTTGAGGTTAGAGTGGTATAAAATTATTTTTACAACTAGGTGTATATAAAATTAAAAGGTACAAATTATCAGTAATGTCGTAACAATCGTAATAAGTTTGGAATTTAATTTTTGCTATTATAGTTTATGTAGAATTGAATTATATTCTTAAATATAATAATAATGTTAACTATAATAATATGAAATATTTTAATTTAATGTTCAATTCAAATACAATCTGGATAATTATTTGGAATTGATCGAATAAAATGTGTTCTACATTAGAATTTTAGTATTTAAGTAATTGAAATTTCGAATTGTCACCTTATTTTCGATTGTGACTTATCGTCAATTTAAATTGTAATACCATTAACAGGGGGTCTAGCGGGCTGGGAAATCGAGAAAAACCCGGGAATTTTATTTAGGATCGGGCCCATACTTATATTTTAGTTTTTTATTCTTTAAATTTTAATAGCATTTGAGCAACTATTTGTGAATTAACCGGGAAAAAACCGAGAAAAAACTGGGAAAAATCTGAGAATTTTAAATGGCCCGATCGCTAAACACTCTATAAAGTTGTCTTTGTCTAATTCTCGATGGCACGACGTAAAAAATTGTTTAACAAAAAAGTTAAATGCCGATATTTTACAAATGTTATGTGTTTATTTAAGAATTATGTTCTGTATGTAGATAAAATAACAGGGTGGCCGCTGGACTGGGAAATGACCGGGAATTTTTTGAGACCTGGAAAAACCGGGAAATAACCTGGATTTTTTTTCGTCGGTGAAAACAGTTACCCTGAATAAGTACCCAAGGAGCATTAATTGATTTTTATGATTCAGTCTCATAAAACCAAATATGAGTACTGTTAACAATATAAATATTTTTAAAATTTTCTAGTGTGTTTCGGAACAATGATCTGGGAATATTCCATAGGAACACTCAGGGTCATGTTCCAGTATTCCGCAGAAATATGTCTGAAACATTCCCCGGGAATATTCCAGATGTAAGACATTTTAAGGTTCTTGCAATATTGTTGGAATATTCCCTGAGAAGATTCCCAACGTTTCAATGGAATATTCCGGGAATGTGAATAGAATATTCCGTGCTATGGGGGATATTTTAGTCGTGATCTGTAGTGAATGCTGATATTTATTTTACAGAGAATTCGGGCCGAAAGTCGTAAGTGTAAAACCTCTGATGAAGAAACTCCCAGCTTTCTTAGAAGATCGTGACAAGAATGTTCGAGAGGAGGGAAAAGCTCTAGCCATCGAAACATACAGGTGAGAAACTTAAATTTACGGCATATAAAGAAACTAATTAAAATAGGTCTTGCTTTTCAGATTTACTAATAAATATTTAAACAAATTTGCAGATGGATAGGAGCGCCTTTGAAGCAGCAATTGAATACTTTGAAACCGGTGCAACTTACAGAACTCGAGACCGAATTCCAGAATTTGGGAGCCCAGAAGGTGCTGCCCAATCGATACTTAAAATCTCAGAAGCCGAAAGAAACCTGCGTTATCGATTCTGGCGGTGGTGACGACGAAGATGGTATTTTCAAAAATTAATAAATCATAATTAATCAACAATCAACAATATCTTCAGTGCAAAATTTTGCTTGCTTTATTTCCAGACGAAAAAGAAGTCGACGAAGACGATTTTGCTTCAGAAGTTGATCCTTATGAGTTGCTGGATCCCGTTGATATTCTTTCAAAACTCCCTAAAGACTTCTTCGAGAAAGTCGAGTCCAAAAAGTGGCAAGATCGAAAGGAAGGTCTCGATAGCTTGCAGAATCTCGTAGGAAATCCAAAACTAGAAAGTGGCGACTACGGAGATGTTGTGCGAGTTTTAAAAAAGGTGAATTTACAAATAAATTGTTTACATAATTAAATTCAAGCTTTACAATTACAATATTTACCGTTGATAATAAATTGTGTATTTTGGTTTGCAGTTGATAGCGAAGGATTCGAACGTATTGATAGTCGCTCTCGCTGGAAAGTGCCTCACCGGTTTGGCAAATGGCCTCAAGAAACATTTCACCCCCTACGCATTGGCTTGTCTTCCCACAATTCTCGAAAAGTTTCGAGAGAAGAAGCAGAACGTTGTCCAGACACTTCGCGAATGCTCCGACGCAATTTTCCTCAGTATTACCATTGATGTTATCCTGGAAGACGTACTGGCTGCCTTGGAAAACAAAAACCCTGCTGTGAAGGCGGAGACTGCAGCATTTGTGGCTCGATGCTTCACAAAAACTCCCCCAGCCAGTTTGACCAAAAAGCTTTTGAAGACCTATACCGCCGCCCTTGTGAAAACTTTAAACGAACCGGATCCTTTAGTTCGTGACAATTCTGCGGAAGCTATCGGTACAGCGATGAAGCTTGTTGGAGAGAAAACTCTCTTGCCTTTCCTCACAGATCTCGATAATCTCAAAATGGCGAAGATCAAAGAATGCGCTGAGAAAGCAGTGATTGTCGTGAAAATCCAGACTGCAAAGAAAAGCCAGCGACCTCAGACTGCACCATCCAAAATCGATTTTTCAGTCAAGGCTAAGGAATCTGAAAAGGAATCAGTGAAAAAACGACCGAATGCCGCTGGTCTTAGGAAACCAGCAGTTAAAAAACAATCCGATTCCTCTGGTAATTCAGCGGCGAAAAAATCACAGTCTAAGCCTCAAGCAGAGAGGAATTTAACTCCCGAGGAAGTGGACGAAATGGCAGCTCAGGTTCTTCCCAACGATGTCATTTCTGGCCTCGCCGACAGCAACTGGAAGACTCGCTTGGCCGCTGTAGAGCAACTTTTCGAAATCGTCAAAGGTGTTGACTCGGAAATATCAGCCCAAGTTGTCGTTCGGACTTTAGCAAAAAAGCCTGGCTTCAAAGACACGAACTTCCAGGTCCTCAAGCTCCGGATCGAGATTGTGAAGCTGCTTGCTGAGAATTACCCATTTTCAAACACCGTCACTGAATATTGTGTGATGGACATAACAGAGAAGCTCGGTGATGTGAAGAATAGTTCGATTGCCGGAGAAACTTTGACGGCGATTGCAGAGGCAACGAGCTTCGATCAAGTAGCAAATGAAGTCATCACCTTCGCCTTCAATCAAAAGAATCCGAAGGTTCAACAGGAGAGTCTCACTTGGTTGTCCAAAGCCTTGTTGGAATTCGGATGTCCAAATAACTCCAGCGCTCTTTTGGAAAATATGAAGAAAGCAGTCGCTGCGACAAATCCAGCAGTGCGCACTGCAGCGATTAATTTGGTCGGTAACTTTTACTTATTCATGGGGAGGAACCTTCTTGCTTATTTCGACAATGAGAAACCAGCCTTGAAGCAGCAAATCGAACAGGAATGTGAGAAGCGAAGTGGAGATTTGGCTCCGATTCCAACTCGCGGTGTAAAAGGGAAGAAGGGCAAAGTCCCTGATCCAGTGGATGAAGAAGTTGAAGAGAAGCCGAATGGAAATCAAGATGTTGATCATCAATCGCGAGTCGATATCAGTGGCCACATTACTGAGAGTCTCTTCAGTGAGTTATCTGATAAAAACTGGAAGGTTCGCAACGAAGGATTGCAGAAAATCACGAATATTCTGAACGAGGTGAAGTTTATAAAACCATCGATTGGAGATCTTCCCCAGATGCTCGCTCCAAGGTTGGTGGATAGCAACAGTAAAATTGCCCAGACAGCTTTGGGAGTTTGCGAACTTCTAGCAACAACCATGGGTTCTCCAATCAAACAACACATTCGTACCCTGTTCCCTGGATTCATCCAGTGTCTTGGAGATTCGAAAAATTGGATAAAGACTGCTGCTATTTCGTGCATAAACACATGGACGGATCAGTGTGGATACAAAGAATTCTTCGATGGGGAAATAATCGGAGATGCTTTGAAATCCGGATCTCCTACTCTTCGCTCAGAATTATGGATCTGGCTCTCTCAAGCGTTGCCTCTGATTCCTGTGAAGCAGATTCCGAAGGAGGAACTTACCATATGTTTGCCGATTTTATTTAGTAATTTAGAGGATCGCAACTCGGATGTGAGGAAAAATGCACAAGAGGCTACTTTGGGATTCATGATTCATCTGTCGTACGAGATGATGGCGAGGAATACAGAGAAGTTGAAGCCGGGATCGAAGACTGTGGTGCTGACGATATTGGATAAGGCACGATCAAATATGCCGATCAAGCCTTTGCCGACGAAGAAGGCGCCGGAGGAAAATGTGCAGAAGAGTGTTAAGAGTGGAGGAGCGACTAAAGCGGCGAAGGCAATTGTTAAACCGAAGGGAGCAGCTTCTTCGAAGCCGGGAAGTGCGAGGAAGAAGGAGGAGGAAGTTGATTGTAGTCCTCTGTTGGCGGTTAATAATTTGAAGCACCAGAGGGTCATTGATGAACAGAAGCTGAAGGTTTTGAAGTGGAACTTTACGACTCCGAGGGAGGAATTTGTGGATTTGTTGAAGGAACTCATGGCGACTGCTAATGTTAACAAGACTTTAACAGCAAACATGTTTCATGCGGACTTCCGATATCATCTCAAGGCCATCGAGGCATTAACAGAGGTATTTATGAAATTATTATAAAATGCTTTAAAAATAAAGAGGAAATAAGTAACCCCCATATCACGGAATATTCCATTCATATTCCCGTAATTTCCCATTGGAACATGACCCTGAATGTGCCCTGATTGTTCCTGTGGAATATTTCCGAAACGTTGCCCTGTAAGTGTCTTGAATGTTCCCGTGGAATATTCCTGGAACATTGCTCCGAAAGTACCTTGAATGTTCCTATGGAATATTCTCGTATCGCTGTCCCGAAATAAACTAGAAAATTTTTAATTTTTTCGCTCGTAGAAGATTTAATAATAAAAATAAATCTAAGATTCTTGTGCTTTATTTTATAATCTACATATTATATAATATACATTCTTAAGTAACTATATAACATTTTTACAATATCGGTAATATTTTCACAATGATGTTTCTCAAACCATTTTTTTACGCAGCCTAGAGAATTATACAATAGGGTGGGTCGAAACAACAACATTTTGGAAATCGGAAATGGAACTATGTGGAAAAGTAGCGTATTAGAACCCTGAAAAAGTATAATTAATTTGGATTTGATCGATAAACGCCTTGGTTTTGCGCGTTAACAAAATATGTTTGAAAAAATTCTTATTTCCGTAATTTTGATATTTTCGTGGGTGTCAATTTTTTTAAAAATATTTCTGTAGGTCTTAAACGACTTCACAAATTTTTACAGATTTTTATTTGCAGCCCCATCAGAGATTATTAATGTTTAGCAGACCCCTGTTCTCAAAAAATAATTTTAAACCCTACAAAAATTTGATAGAATTTTTTCAAGTATCTAAAACGTTTCTACTGGTAAAAATAAGCTAGAAAAAAATTAATTCTAGGAAATCATAAGTGTAAATATAGTGAATTTTTTAAAAACTGAGTTTTTGATTTTAAATTATTCTTTTTCAACTGACTTTAAATATTATTTTTAACATCTGAGGGTGTTTTAGTGATGAAAATACTCTTTAAAAAAACACAAAAATGGCTTTTTGGAAAACATGCTGCCTCTTTGTTTTCGATTCTATAAACTTATCAATTTTTTTCTAGAGTATTTTTATCACTAAAATTAAAAAATTAAAATAAAACAAAAATGAATTTATCAATTATCAATTTTTTTCTTATTTAGCTACACTTACGATTTTCTAGACTAATCAAATTTTTTTCTAGCGTATTTTTACCAGTAGAAACGTTCTAAACACCTGAAAAAATCTCTTTACATTTCTGCAGGTTTTAAAATTATTTTTTGAAAACAGAGGTCTACTACACATTAATAATCTCTGATGGGGCTGCAAATCAAAATCTGTAAACATTTGGGGAGTTATTTAAAGCCTCCAGAAATGTAAAAAAAATTAAAATCCACGAAAATATCAAAATTACAAAGATAAGAATTTTTTCAAACATATTTTGTTAACGCGCAAAACCAAGGCGTTTACCAATCAAATTCAAATTAGTTATACTTGTTCAGGGTCCTAATACGCTATTTGTCTACATAGTTCCATTTCCGATTTCCAAAATTTTGTGTTTTCGACCCACCCTATTATACAAAAACATTTTTTGATTATGATCTTATTACAATATTCTTTTAAATTTATGATAAGATACAGTCTAGGTCTAGATGTTCAAAAGTCGACATATATTCAATTTCTTAAATATGTACTAAAATTCGGAAGATTGGTCAAAACATATTTATAACAAATTCATTAGACACAGGTAAGCCAATCAATTTAAAAAACTTATCGGCGCTTATCTGATATTGTGTTTGAGATAAATTTCCTAAGTTATTGGCAGGTCTAAAAAATTCCTCAATTTCTGAAGCCAAATAATAACTATTCAATTTTAGTTTGCAAGTGTAATCAAATATTGCTTTAAAAAAACTCGAGAAGGAAAGGCGTAAGAGAATAAGTGTGAATTAAATGGAGCCTTATTAAAAAAATATGATTTTAATTTTACACCATTTTTATCCAAATTTAAACTCCAAACCTATAGCGGTATGAAATATTATTGATAATTTATATATTTTTAATTTTGTATATTCCTAGAAATAGTAAACATAAAATTTTCTTTCCTTCAATCCATCTAATGTCAGTTAAAAAATTTAACTTATATTCAATATTCAAACATTAAGGCTCCCAGGAAATAATAGTTCCTCAATTTCGCAAGCGTTTCTGTAAAAAATTGCTATTCAATTCAATTTTCAAATCATTATTTCTTAATTAAGACTATTACAATCTCCTCTAAAATTTATATAAAGTATATTATATAGCAGATAAAAAATGTTCACAATGTTGAACTCAAAAAAAAAGTTATCGCAAAGTAATGAATAAATACCAGACTAAATTAATGATGAAATAATTAAAATGAGAAAAGGGTGGCTCACCTGATCGAATAATTTATACGAAGTTTATTCATATAATGTTTAGAAGGAACAGAAACATAGAAGGAAGGTTACATAGAAGGTGCTATGTAACCTTTGAGAATATTAGAGAAATTAGAATGAGGCTTGCATGATGTGTTCCATTTCAAGTTTTTTGTTGATATTCTTCTTTCTTAATCTATTGTATGACTATCATTTTCTGCAAATTTGTTATCTAACTCAAACGATGATTGTATATGGCATAAAAAAGAAACTATAATTTATATGTAAATTAATTGTATTAACTATTATGACAGAAAATGAATGAAGTAAGCTGTTGGAATAATGTAAAGTTAATATTCAAACTCTTGAAAAAAACCCAAGAATCCACCGACCAAATTTGGACAAACACCGTGAAATGTTTCTTTATAAAAGCAAAAAGAGGCCCAACAAAAAGAACCCAAAAAAAAAAAAGAGGAAAGAAAAATGAGAAGGCAACCAACCAAATCCCCTTTCTTCTCTTTTTTTTATTTCTCTCGTCTTTTTTCCCACCACCAACAAAATACCATAAAGAAACATGCAAATGTGGAACATGCAAATATATATTTTCCGACGTTTCGGCACTCACCCAGCACCCTTGTCTAGGAAATACACTTTGAGAAAACCAATGGAATTGGACTACCAACCATTGGACGTTAAATGGGATTTTGAATTTGATTTCGGTCTAATTTAAATTTCTTAAATTTTAATTTAAAGTTCTTCTATTTGAAAAAATTGGTGTTCGCTTATATCACTTCATTATCTTTCCAGCTGATTTTTTTTCTTTAGAAAGAACGTATATTTTTTATAATTTACAAAAAGTTATTACCTATCCATTAAGTTATATCACAATTTATCAAAAAAGGTGACCTTAGAATAAACCAAGAAAAATATCGACCAGAACCTTGATTCGACACATCGTGAAGTTTATTCTAATTTCTCCAAATTTGTCAGAGAGGTTGAATAACCTGGATATCTTTTTGAACAATATCGGAATAAACTTTACACAAATTATTCGTTCTGGTGAGTCACTCTTTTCTCATTTTAATTTGATAATTATTAATTTAGTCTCGCATTTATTTTTTGTACAACAGCTTTTTTCGGAGTTATTACTCATCATTGTAAACAGAATATTTTTTATACATATTAATTTCCGGCGAGTGTAAAAAAGTCTAAATCACGTGATAACGTTTTGAAAATTAAATTATGCGTTAATTTCTTACAGAAATACTTCTAAAATTAAAGAACGAATATTTCGTGAAAGCTGTCAACTTTGAAAATATTATAAAAATATAATAGATGGATTTTATAAATTCAACGTCACACAAAGTCAATGAGAAAAGATATTATTTCTTGAAAGAAATATCTTAAAAGAAAAGGTATTATATACAACTAGGTGTATATAAAATTAAAAAGGTACAAATTATCAGTAATAACGTAATAATTGTAATCAGTTTGGAATTTAATTTTTGCTATTATAATTTCTATGGAATTGAATTCTATTCTTAAATATAATAATAATGTTAACTATAATAATAATATGAAATATTTTAATTTAATGTTCAATTCAAATACAATCTGGATAATTCTTTGGAATTGATCGAATAAAATGTGTTCAACGACTTCGCTAAAAGGGGCAATTTAAGGATGTTTCGACCAATCTTTAGAATTTTAGTAAATTTCGATATTCCACAGGAATATTCCCGCAAAATTTCCCGGGAATATTCCAGATGTAGGACATTTTAAGGTTCCTGTAATATTGTTGGAATATTCCCTGAGAATATTCCCAATGTTCCAATGGAATATTCCAGGAATGTGAATAGAATATTCCGTGCTATGGGGGAACAGTTTTGATTTTGAAATTAATCTTTTTCAACGCTCCACTTCTTGCAGGATCTCCCAGGGAATAACAAAGCTCTGGTATCCAATTTGGATTTAATACTCAAGTGGCTAACGCTCAGATTTTTCGATACCAATCCTTCAGTATTGTTAAAAGGGTTGGAGTATTTACAAGCTGTATTTAATCTTCTAATAGATGATCAGTATCACATGCAGGAACACGAGGCTGCTTCTTTCATTCCGTACCTCATTATTAAGGTACTTTTAGAATCTTTCAAACTCTTAATAAAATCCCAAACTTTCAGTTTTAGAAAATATCGTTAAATTAACTTTTTTCACAGATAGGAGACCCGAAGGACACGGTTCGTAATGGCGTTCGTGCACTATTTAAGCAGATAGCTTTAGTCTACCCTGTAAGCAAATTATTCATGTATACGATGGAGGGTCTGAAGTCTAAAAATGCTCGTCAGAGGACAGGTAGATTTTTTAATAATTATTAGGATTGAGAATAATACGTGTTTATAAATAAATTATAAATCCATTTTCTTTCAGAGTGCCTCGATCAGTTAGGATTGCTGATAGAAAACTATGGAGTCTCGGTTTGCCAGCCTTCGCCCTCGATAGCCTTGAAAGAAGTCGCGAAGCAAATAGCAGATCGAGACAATTCGGTCAGAAACGCAGCTTTGAATTGCATTGTTCAAGCTTACTTCCTCGAGGGAGAAAAAGTCTACAAATTCGTTGGACAGATTTCCGAGAAGGATCAGTCCTTGTTGGACGAGAGGATAAAGAGGGCTGCTAAAAATCGGCCTTTGAAATCCGCTTCAGCTACTCAAATCGCACCTCCGAGGGAAAGAGATCCTGTTCCTCCTATTCCTGTGGTGGAACCGATTGACGATGACTACGAGGACGAAATGGAAGATGAGCAGGAGAATGAAGTTCCCAACGAGAGGTGAGATTTTTCAAAGTAAAACAACAGCTGTTTCAATTTAAACATATTTAATTTATCGAAACATTTAATTTATCCAAACTTTTTACTCGGTTTTTCTTATTTCAGAATGTTTGTAAGACCTTCTCCACAAATACAAATACAACCACCGACTAAGGCATCTGGCCCATTTGGACTCGATATGGAGCTTCTTCACAGAATAGAATCGAGTGCACCAGTTAAGTGTCGAAATCCTAAACTCCTGGAACCAAGTCTCGACGATCTAAACGATACTGTTCATAACATCAAACTGGCTCCAAATCAGTTAGTATAGATTTATACATTTTTTTATATATAATCTACGACTCGGCGATCTTTTCTCCAAAGTTTAATTTTTCCTTTTTGAAATACTTTTTCAGAATAATCCCCATTTCACCGCCTAAATTGTTGGACCCAAAATCAGCGAATGTTCAGAATTTGGTGCGACCAAAAGACGATGAACTGGATCGGAAAATAGAAGCGATGACGAGTCTCGAACCTCCGGCTGCTATACAAGCAATGAACAATATGGAAACTGTAGGCATCAATAATTATTACATGACTGAAAATTAATAATGACTAATTCTTTAATTTAAATTTTAGTTCTTGAGGTCGCATCAATTCATGGCTCTACAGACGAAGGAGGATAAATTCATTAGTGCTGTGAATCTACAGTTGAAACTTTTACAAACCTATTCTCTCAGTGCAGATCGCAATACCGATATTTCAAAGGCTTTTAGGACTTGTTTCATGGTCATTTTAGCGGTAAGCATTTATCGGTTTTAAATTATTTCATTCTAATAATTTGAAATAACAATATAATGTTTTAAATTTTATCTGGTAGTCCATAAGAGACAGGCATACTACGGACCCACTTGTTCCGATATGTCGTAAAGGTAATGTCTCTCGTGGAAAAATGACGAAGACGTCAATGTAAAAGTTTCCATCATTACCATCTGGTATGGAAGAAATACAATATAATGTTTGTTTTTCAGTTCTACGAGTCTGGTTTACTTGGGAAACATGTACCAACAAATCATCTGAAAGAACTTGTTCACCAGATGATCACGCTATTGGCAGAAAATAGACTCGATCAGTTAAACGAGGCTGAGGCTTACAATCGTGTGATCAACAACGTTATTATTAAGACAATTGACAACTCTAATCACACTACAATTATATGGTGCGTTAAAATATTATTCTACATAAATTAGATAAAAAACTACAGGGGTTAAAATATGTATTTTCCTGAGAAAAGTCTAAAAAATAATTCTTTTTTAGTGTGCTTATAAAACTTTTACACGATTGTACGGAGTCGGATGCTCTGCCAAAGTATGAGGAATTGGTTATGAAGTGCTTGTGGAAAATTGTAAAAACGATTCCGAATTGGGCAACTGAACTGGATTACGATGCTATCCTTCTCGAAGTACACAACTTCTTTAAGGTAAGTCTTGAAATTTTAAAGGATTTTAAGTAAGAAGTATTCTGCCCTACAACGGAAAAACATAGTTAATTAAGCGACATTTTTTCGAAAAATGAGTTTTTTATGTCAGTGGAATCGTGAGAGTAAGCTGCGTCTAACTATCATGGTTAAAATTATAATTTTTAATTATTTATAATGAAAAATGAATGTTTAAAATTCAAAATATTGAGCAAATTGACCAAATGCAACAGAAAAATATATGGAAAGTACTTTGCGGTGCCTGAAATTTGTAAGAGAAGTCGAATACGTCACGAAATACAAGGGAAGAATATACGCAAAGCACTTTGCGGATCTTTTGTCTGGCAAAAGTGGTCGAGCACGCTTCTTGGTACCAAATCAAAACTCCGCATGTGCTGTACGTAAAGTCTCAAGTTGTAAATGTGTCGAGTAGAGCAAATATGTCCAAGCGAAGAAATCTGCAAGTAGCCCCACCATGCCTCGCATGGCGTTTGCGGATTTCTCTTGTATCGAGGGCCGATGCTCGATAATTTTACAGCGAAACACTCCGCAAGCGACTTTGCGTATTTCTTAGCTGGGATTTGATTCCTGAAAAATCCGCAAGTACATTTTTTAATAGAAATTGTTTAAATAATCAATTTTTTCTTGCAAAATCAGAAAGAGCACATGCGTTTTACCAAAAAGGGGTACTTGCATTAATGAAAATGTGTTCCTATACTAAAGTTCTTAGCGCAAATGGTTTTTCTTGAATATCTCCGTTCAACTCAGAGAGCACTTACATAACTTTTTAGTTTGGACGGCAGTATTGAATTTTGAAAGCTTTCAAATTCGATAGAATTTGAATTTAAAGAGGTTTGAATTTTAAAGCATTTGCAATTAAAAACATTTAATTATAAAGTATTTGAACTTAAAAACATTCAATTATAAAGTATTTGAACCTAAAAACATTCAATTATAAAGTATTTGAACTTAAAAACATTCAATTACAAAGTATTTGAAACAAGAATGCGCTCCAAACTTGAATTTTTGCAAATTGGAAATTTTAAAAAGATTTTTAATTTAAAAGCATAAAAATTTGCAGATATTTGAATTTAGATGTATCAATTTGAAACCATATACAATTTATTTCAGGATTATCCATCCACTTGGTGGAAGAAAAGACCGTTGGATACGCCTTTGAGAACGATTAAAACGATCCTTCATAGTATGACTAGGATAAAAGGCAACAGTATTCTAAACCACCTAACTCAAATTAATAATACAAATGAGTCAGAGCTACATTCCTATTTAATAAGACTTATCACGGTCAGTATTTTATTCTTTAGCCTCAATTAAACAATTAATTAATACTTCAATTGAACAATTCAAAAAATTGAACCTTTAATCAAATTTAATATTAATTTAAATTAATTTGAAATTTTTTAGACACTCAAACCTGATGAAGTAAATGAAGCATCAAAAAATAATATTAAGTCCAGCAACCAAGCGAAATCTCAGAAGCACCTTTCGAAATACACGCATCAGCAACTTTCTGAAATTTTTAAGAAAATCGGATCCAAGACCCAGACACAAGAGGTAAGACTCTTGTTTAAAAATCTTCTAGTTTTTTAATTTATAATTTCAAGGCAGCCATTTAAATCACGAAAAAGCATCCCGATTTTTTCCCAGTTTCCCAAAGTGTTTTCCCTGTTACAGGGATCACAGTCAGTTCCCTATTCATGTTTTTGCCTACTTTCCTCTTTTTCTCTTTTTTTCCTCCTGTTATTTTTAAAATTCCCTACATTCCCTTTTTTTTTCAAAACGTTTTTCCTTTTCCCCTCTTTTTTTATTCAAAGTTCCGTTTAATTTTCCAAGAATTAGGAGATATTATATTTTGCCCCCCTCCAGTCTTTCAAAATTGTCCATACTCTTTAAAAATGCTCCAGATTCTTCTAAAATCGAACATAATTTTCAAAAAATGTCAAAATCTGTTGGAATACTCTAGAATTTTAAACTGATCCATAATTTTTCACTATTTCAGTCTTCTTAATCTTAAAAATTTTGTCCAAACCATTCTAGACTGTTTCAAAATCTTTTGAACTCTTCCATAATCTTCTAAAATATTTGATACTTTTCTAGAATTTTCTACAATCATCTAGATTCTTCTGGATTCTTACATGATCTTTTAGAATCCTCTGAGCTCTGCTATAATAATAAAGTATATATTAAAATTCTTTAATATTCTGCAGAATCATTTAGAACCTTCTAAAATCTACGAGACTTCTATAATCTCGAAGAATCTTCTAGACTGTTTCCAGATCCTTCTTAGAATTGCAAGTCTTCAAAAAAAATCTGGAAGAGACTAAAAGATTTTAGAAGTTTGTCAGTATTCAAAATATTTTTGAAAATTCTAAAACATTTCGAAACATTGCAGAATATTTCTTTCTTCAATTTTGACCTTTGGTTGATGTATAAAAAAGTGTGCTTCTACTCCGGACACTTTTTTTATACACATTGTAGGATATTTTTGAAAATTGTAATAAATTTTGGGAGGTTTTTGAAGATTTTATGAGGTTCTAGAAAATGCCGAAAGATTTTAGAAGAATCAAGAAATCTCTGGACTGTTCTAAAACATTTTAAAAAGTCTAGAAGATCAAAGAGGATTTTGAGAAATTTTGGAATTAACAATTTTAGATTTAAAGAATCTAGAAATATATGTAAAGTTAAAAATGTTCTAGAAGATTCTGAAAATTTTCTTGAAGTTCAGAAAATTTCATGAAGGATTTTAGAAAATTCTAGAAAGTTCCAAAGATTTTGAAAGTCTAGAAATTTGAGGAGTATTTTATTAGATTCTAGACAGGAGTAGAAGATTTTTGAGTATTTTTTAAGATTCTGAAGAATTGCAGTAGACTTATTTCGGGAATTTGATTAAAAATATAAAAATTCGACAATGCAACTTATTGTTAAAATTATGCTTCGGGAATTAAATAGAAATGAAAATTTAATTAAAATCTTTTATTAATAGATATTTTTATTATGTAATTGCTGGTTTACTTGCAGTCATCAAAAGATTAACTGTGATTTTTTTCCGCTTGTTAAACAAGGAATTTTAACATCTAAAAAATGAAATATAATTCTAATCGTTAATAAAATTTGACTTTTCTTACAATTTTTTAAAGTAAAAATTTCCCCTTTTTTGAAAAAAATACGCTTTTTCAAAAAAGAAATCTTATTTTCCCTTTAAAATTAAACTTCGGAACCGCTGTCTCTGCGGCCATTAAAATCAATTAAAATAAGTATTAAGTCTTAGAATTTAAATTTTATACTTCTTTTATATATATTTTTTTTAGGGTTTAACGCAGTTATACGACTTCAAACTGCAGCACCCGGAAGCAGATGTCCAACCTTTCCTAGTGAAATCACATCAGTTTTTCCAGGATTTTATAGAGCAGGGACTCAAGAATATTGATCAGGCTAGAAAGAGTCAGAACCATATTTCCCACATTAACAAACAGTATATAGAAGGTAATTTACCTAAATCGTCAAATCGTCCAGATTTCTGACTTCAATTCTAATTTGATGGAATCTTGATAATCAATTTTACTTTTTTGCAGAAGCCGCTCAAGTCGCCGATTCTAAGCCAGACTCGAGGGGCCTTATCGACCCAGTAGACAGACTTCAGAAACTTCGCAGCCTGGAAGCGCAGTGTCGAAAGGACGCTTCGAGGCCATCGAACGACTAGTGATTAAGGCACTCCTGTACTCTTAACTATCACTATAAGTGAGTGTTAGTGTGATTAATTTAAGTTTCTCCTGATAATTACGTTTAAATGTAGATAAGACGATTGAGACAAATTAAGCATATTTAATAATTATCATAAAGTACATAATAAAAAAACGATTTGATTTAGAGTCATTGTTAGACCCGAGTGTCGTCTCAGGCAAGATTATCGCTAGATTAGAATTTTTTTACTCTTGTTTCGTCCAATAAAATAAACTTTGTTTCTTATTATCTACAACTCGTCTCTAATAGTTTCCAAATCCGGAGGAATTCAATTATTACAAGCTTTTTAAATCGGTCTCACTTGACGTTTTAATCTCTTAAATTACAGGAAATATTAAGTTGTACACAATTTCTTATTTACACAGAATTTGTTCTAGCTTTCTAGCGGAGTTCCTAAAAGTCCCACGGCGTACGCGATTCGAAGCCAAAGTCGAAGTTGCATTCAAAGTCAAGTGAAAGCAGGGCGTAAAGCAATAAAATATATTTTCTTCCTCTGCTAAGAAAGATATTCTGAGAAATCGATCTTCCTTCGATTCGATCGGAAATCTTGGATCTGCGCCATCGCGTATAAGAACTAGAGTCTGAAATTAGTATGGCTCACAATCACATATCACTTTGATATTGCACGTCTCACTAAACTGTCTTGTCGAATTTTGCTTAATACTTGGGAACGTTAATTAATCGGGCGTGTGTGGCGGTTCTTTGCTAAAGTATGGAGCTGTGTCGCGAACTAATAAAGTGTGGCACACCACACACACTCGAGACGGCCTTCGTTTTGGTCCACTGAGAACTTGGTGTTTCAGGCACGACTGACAGAATATGTGTCCGCAATGTCGACAGTGCACCTGGACAAAATAAAAAATAATCCTATTAGTTCATGATGCAGAATAAGTTAAACAGGGATCCGAACGAAATTAGGGGTCATTTTTATGCGTGTGAACTTGGCCCCTCACTATCAAAATTTTTAAACTTTTTTTAGAGTTCTGAGTTCCTTTTGGATCGAGGGGTTGATAACTCATGAAGTCAGGTGTCAACTTGTAATGAAATCTCCTGAAGTCTCTTGAAATATCTGAAATCTCCTGAAATATCTGAAGTCATTTGAATTCATGTGAATTCACTTGAAATCACCTGAATTTATTTGAAGTTACTTGAATTCTCCTTAAAGATCTGAAGTCATTTGAATTCATGTGAATTCACGTGGAAATCACCTGAATTCATTTGCAATCACCAGGTCATATTCTAAGAAAATTTTAGTACTGCCCGTCGGACGAATGACCTGCCAATGACGTTAGAATATGCTCTGGAAGTCACTTGAATTTTCCTGAAGTCACTTGAAATCTCCTGAGGTCAGTGAAATCTTCTGAAGTCATTGAAATATCCTGAAGTATCTTGAATTAGTAGGTGTACAGTACACCCAATAGGTCGAGTTGTCAATGCCTCGTTTTGGATAGTTCTAGAGTTCCGAATACATATTAGCAATAGTTCTGGCAATTAAATAGTGAAAAAATGATTTTTCCAAAATCGGCAGCTAAGTTCACGCAGCCCCTCAAAAAGGTACATCACTTTGAATATTTCCAGTTTTCTGAAGAATATTTTCTTAATCGTTCCACAAATTCTGATGAGAGTTCTGATAGCCTCCCGAAGAGTTTTACAAATAATCCCCATAACAATTTTCGATCAAACTCAAATTCAAAAATCCACACAACTTTGAAGATACCAAAAAATGTTGTAATTCCAAATTTTGAGAGTTCCAGGAGTTCTGATAGCCCCCTGAATAGTTCTACAGATAATCTCTGCAACACTTTTCTATCAAACAAAAATTCAAAAAGCTATAGTACTTTGAAGATACCAAAAAATTTTGTAATTCTAAATTTTGAGAGTTCCAGGAGTTCTGATTAAAGTTCTGATAGCCCCCCCCCCCCCTGAAGAGTTCTACAAATAATCTGCCGTCCAAGGTAAAAAGATACATAAGTGACATTATCGCTTAGGTCGACTTTTCCATTGCTAGGTTTAAGAGAATAATCTTAAACCACAAAGTCACTTACTTATCTTTTTACTTTGGACGGCAGTAATCTGTATAACACTTTTCCGTCAAACAAAAATTCAAAAAGCTACAGCACTTTTTAGATACCAAAAAGTTTTGGAATTCAAAATTTTGTTGTATCTTTAAAGTGCTCTAGCTTTTTGAATTTTAGTCTGATCAAAAAGTGTTTTTAGGGATTATCTGTTGAACTATTCGGAGGACTATCAGATCTCCTGGAACTCTCAAAATTTTGAATTCCAAAATTTTTTGGTATCTTTAAAGTGCTGTAACTTTTTGAATTTTCGTTTGATGGAAAAGTGGTACAGAGATTATTTGTAGAACTCTTCAGAGGGCTATCAGAACTCCTGGAATTCTCGAAATTTGAAATTCCAAATTTTTTTAGTATCTTTAAAGTGCTGTAACTTTTTGAATTTTCGTTTGATGGAAAAGTGATACAGAGATTATTTGTAGAACTCTTCAGAGGGCTATCAGAACTCCTGGAATTCTCGAAATTTGAAATTCCAAATTTTTTAGTATCTTTAAAGTGCTATAACTTTTTGAATTTTCGTTTGCGGAAAAGTGGTACAGAGATTACTTGTAGAACTCTTCAGAGGGCTATCAGAACTCTCATCAAAACTCCTGGAACTCTCAAAATTTTAAAATCATTCAAAATTTTTTGGTATCTTTAAAGAGCTGTAGCTTTTTGAATTTCGGTTTGATTAAAAAGTGTTATAGGAATTATTTGTAGAACTATTCGGGCGGCTATCAGAATTCCTGAAACTCTCAAAATTTTGAATTCCAAAACTTTTTGGCATCTTCAAAGTAGTGTAGATTTTTGAATTTGGGTTTGATCGAAAAGTGTTACAGGGATTATTTGCAGAACTCTTCGGGAGGTTATCAGAACTCTCATCAGAATTTGTGGAACGATTAAGAAAATATTCTTCAGAAAACTGGAAATTTTCAGTGATGTAACTTTTTGAATTTTTTTTTTTTAGTTTTAATTGGTAGAGAACTCTACAACTCTTTGTGCACAAAGAGAATCCCTAAGAAAAATAATAATTTTTAAAAAAAGAGGGGCTAACTTTTTTTTAATTTTTTTTTTAAATCAAATTCGCCAGAACTTTCTTCGGAAAGTATCAGAAACTCTAGAACTCTTTTAAAACTACTCCGAACCCTGAAAAAAATTGATTTTTTCAAAAGTGGGGGGGCTGCGGGAATTATTTAGCCCCAATTTTGAAAAAATCATTTTCCCACTATTTAATCGCCAGAACTATTGCTAATATGTATTAGGAACTCTAGAACTATTCAAAAGGAACTCAGAACTCTAAAAAAAGATTAAAAATTTTGACAGTGGGGGACCAAGTTCACACGCAGGTTATTTTTCAATATTTTCCAATTATTTTTATAAATTGAAAATAATTTTATTAAGTCAAGAGAAGCGAAAATGCCTCAAAACTTAGAAATTGTGCTTCGGTAATTCTATTATATTTTGCAATACTTTCTCATACTCAGCTCAATATTTAGCCAAATTATTTTTAATTTTTAGAAATAATTGGAAAATATCGAAAAATGACCCTTAATTTCGTTCGGGTTCCTGAAATTAATCTTAGGTTCTATCCAGGCCTTCAATGAATAAATTCAGATTCTGTAAGAAAATGTAGAATATTCTATTCCGAAACATTCTGAACTATTCTACAACAGTTAAAAACATTTCAAAATTTTCAGAAAACTTTGGAAATAAGGAACGTTCAATAACAGGGATCACAGCGGTTCAGTAGTTCAATTTTAGGAAAAATAGGCGATTTATTTTTCGAAAAAGAGGATTTTCTTAAAGAAGGGGGGAAATATTTTATTTGACAAAATACCAAGTTCATAAATGCAACATTTTTATAAGAAAACTCAATTTTTATTAAATAAAATTATATTCCTTCCTTACATGTTAAACTTCATTGTCGTTTAAGAGCAGGTACCAGAGTGCGACGTCACAAATTCTTTAAAGCGAACTTACTCATAAACTAATAATTCGAATGGATTTTTCATACCAGACAGCCATTCGTATTATTTTCTTTATGACTGTCTGGTACGGAAAATCTATTCGAATTATTAGTTTATGAGTACGTACGCTTTAAAGAATTGGTCACGTGACAGTCTAGTACCTGCCCTTAAAAACAAAGAGGGCAAAAAATATCTCACCTAATCTTTTGATGATTGCAACTAAGTCAGCAATTAAATAATAAAAATATTATCAGAGCTCTATAATATTCCCGAAAAAGTAATTTTAACGATGCATTGAAGTTAACGAAGGGGAGAATTTCTGACAAAAAATATATGTACACTGACTAACGGATTGACGGCACGGCTCGGGGGTTGAGTGTCATCGATCCGAGCCTATTCGAGCGAGCAGTCTTCATATATAGTCTCTGACAATTTCTGACAAAAAATATATGTACACTGACTAACGGATTGACGGCACGGCTCGGGGGTTGAGTGTCATCGATCCGA
>JBAGKK010327922.1:0-19506 GCA_037177015.1 Euceroptres primus
GGTAGCGCTTTAGAAACAGCACTGAAACGGCACTGGTCAGTGCGGTTTCAGTGCGGTTTTCAGTGCCGTTTCATCGGCAGGGAAGCGCATCTACCACAGCGCCTCGTGAGCGAGTTGAGAACACGAGTTTAGGGATAGTCCATTAATTACGTAAGACTTTTTTGGGTGGGAGGGGGTCCGCCAAATCTTACGCCTATGTTAAAGATACAGGGTCACTCCATGAATGATCATCTGAAAACGATTGCGGTCACATTTCAGACAAATTTTTTAATTGCTCTATAGTTATTTCTTATATTTCTGGATTCGATTCGTATATTTTAAATATAATAAATTATTTTTCATTAAGCCAGAAAATTTTTTTGAAAGCATAGCGATAGTACGTCATTTTTAAAAGGAATTAATCACTAAAGTTATTTATTTAAAATTAAGTACAGAAAAACAGTACGATCAGGGATGATTTAAATTTATTATTTATAATGCTATTTTGGAGTTATAGTTGAAATGGGAGAGGAAAAATGTGTTTGAAGTGACCTGTCAAAATATGTTATTTTACCGAAAAATTTAAAACTTGTTTTAAAACAAAGATTACTACCAACCTTTTGCACGGTATTCAGTGAAACTGCTCATCAAAATTTATTCCTCCAGATTTTCGCCTTCAAAAACCTGAAAATTAGAAAAAAAAACACCACTTTCAAACTCGCGTATTTCCGAATATACATTTTTAAAAAAGTTTTATCTATGCGAATAAATTATTTACAATTATATCTATCACTCCCAAAAACTTCGCGGATGTACTTTGCGTGGTTTTCTTTTAAATCACGTTTAAAATCAGTCGGTTGAGATAAAATTTTAAACGCAATTTAAAAGAAAACCACCCAAAGTACATTCGCGAAGTTTTTTTGAGTGATAGATATAAGTATAAATAATTTATTCGCATAAATAAACCTTTTTTTTTAAATGTATATTCGAAAATACGCGGGTATGAAAGTGATGTTTTTTGCAAATTTTCAGGTTTTCGAAGACGAAAATCTGGAGGAATAAATTTTGATGAGCAGTTTCACTGAATACCGAGCAAAAGGTTGGTATTAATCTTTGTTTTGAAACAAGTTTTAAAATTTTCTGTAGCGTATTTTGCTTGAAATAAATTATCAAACTTTACGAAAATATCACATTTTGACAGGTCACTTCAAACACACTTTTCCTCTCCTATTTCAACTATAAGTCCAGAATAGCATTATAGATAATAAATTTAAATCATCCCCAATCGGACTGTTTTTCTCTGCTTAATTTTAAATACATAACTTTAGTGATTAATTCATATTTAAAATGACGTACTATCGCCACGTTTCACACGTTCACATGTTTTCAAAAGTTTTTCTGGTTTAATGAAAAATAACTTATCATACTTAAAATACATGAATCCAATCTAGAAATATAAGAAACAATTATAGACCAGTTAACAAATTTTTCTGAAATATGACCGCAATCGTTTTCAGATGATCATTCATGGAGTGACCCTACATACACATACTATAGGAAAAGCCGTACGTGCGGGGGGAGGGATTGAGTCCAAAATTTCAAAAATTTGCTTTACGTGATTAATGGACGATCCCGACAAAAATTTAAAAGGTGAAAGCATTTTTACTGCTTTTTGAAAAAAAACAAGAGATCTATTTAAAAAGTTACAGCATTTACCAAACTTGAGAATAATCAGGGAAAGAAAAAATCTATGATCTAGCCTTCTATGATGACTAGATCTGGTTTAAAAAATTCGCGGGTCATTTGAAAAACTTCCAGACCGGGAAAAATGATACTACCAATATAAACATCTTAATTACGTTGTTTGTGGTAAGTAAAAGTCTGTTTCTGTAGAAAGTTTCAAAGCCAAATGTTTCGTAAATACAAAGAGCAAAAGAAACAGTTGTGAAAAATCCTTCGGCAGTGAAAATTACGAAATTATCAGAGGTAAAAAGTTACGTCTTCATGTCGAAAACACATTTTTTAATTTTGTAATTTAAAAACGGCAAATAAGGGGTAAATTTTTGATAGTTTTACTCATAAAAAATTACTCCAGTTCGTTTAATTCAAATATTTAGTCATTTTTACGTATTATTCAGGTCGGGAACCTATCCAGTTCGGGTCACTTTCCCCTATACGCAACGAAGCTGGAACTGTTGAGTCAATTTTGAAAATGATATTGTGCATTTTTAAAATAAATTTGTCAATGATTAATAAAAAGTATACAATGACAAATATTTCCGTCCTCTTTTTTGAGATAAATAATAATTCTTAAGTGAATTTTTTGTCATAAAGTAAAACGTGTCTAGCAAAGAATATGACATAAAATAAAACGAATGATGAGAAGAGGGTGATTTAATCTAAAATCCTGGGACGTGACGGTTGACTAAAGGAGGCTCTTCTTGCTTAAGAAAATGATGGACGGACCTGCAGAGATAAAGCAGTGATGCCTTGCCTATAGTTTAAGCAATGACGCAGGACTGTATTGACTATTATAAACAGAAGTGATAAGCTATTCATTAAACATCATTCTGCATTTATACATGGAAGAGCCACCTCGCACACCATTCAGATAACGACCGTTAGTAAATCTTGCACACAGCAGAGTTGGGTTAATCCATACGTATTTATTGCTGATACGTTGTTTCCCGTTTCAGGGAACTCAATAAATTTTCAACCGAAAACAACGTTTAGTTTTAATTGTTAGGAACGCAGCAGTTTCAGTAAGTTTCAACCGTAGGGTTAAAAGTAAAAAACAGCTGACAGAAACTGCAATTCGTGATGTAACTCCGCCGCTAAGCAGTTTCTGTCAGCTGTTTTTTACTTTTAACCCTAGGGTTGAAACTGCTACTTTCGTCCCTCTGTACAGGCATCGAAAGTCGAATTTTCAATGTGGGTGTTATGAAAAAAATATCTTAACTTTGCTTTACGTAAGGTGAAAATTAATTTTTAATCGAATAAAACAGTTAACTTTTGAATTTCCCAAAAAGTGAACCTACGTCAAGTTAACTCATTTGGGGGCTAATGTGGCTCTATTTTCATTCTATTTTCTGTATTTTTGTTAACTAAAAATGATCTGCTTATAGGAAAAACTGAGATTTGAGTGAAAAGAACTTATGCTTAAGAATATTCAAGTATTTTGGAGGTAATACCTCCTGTAATTGGAACGATTGAATAATCTGGAATGTTTGTGGTTAGAATTAATTTTTTTAGCCACTTTATCATTAGAGCACATTGGAAATGGCTGCTGCGTCACATTAAACGCACGTACAAGCATCACAAATAAACGTTTTTTGACGTAAAAGACTATTAATTTTATTTATATGAGTATCATTACAGCGTTGCGAAGGTTCAAAATAATTGCTATGAGGAATCTTTCAATAAATTCAAAACAATCTACTATAAGTTTTCATTCGTTTTCTGTTGCACTTCTGATAGAAGTAAAAATTTTAAAACATGAAAAACACATTTTGTTTAGTAAAATTTTGAAAATTGCTTTAATTTATATAATTTTTTAAACATTCATCACTGAATAATCGAATTCATGCAATCAAGTTGTCCTTCCTTTCTCAGAATCTGTCAATACATATATATGTAAATAGCGAGTGCGCCGCATTAGCTAGCGCGCCACATTACATGACGCTTCCCTAATTCCATATCTGCAATTCTATTTTATTTATCCTCTTTTATTACAGAACACACTTTAATAATATAAAAATTTTGATTTTCTAAGATAACTGATAATGAAAAAAATTAAATTAAATTAATTAAATTACTTAAAATTAACATTATGCTTGAAAATCGATGTTTTGAAGGTAAAGAATGGAATGGAGTAAAAATTCGCCCAATTTTCTTTTAGAATCCTTTCCGGACGTCCTTGGCAATATTGAAATTAATTTAAAAAATTAATATTATGATAAAATAAAATATTTATAAAAAACTTTTAAAAACCTTACTGAAAATAAAACTAGCAAATAAATTAAAAATTTAAAAAACTCCCGGCTTTGCAATAGAAAAATCATTATAAAAAAATTATTATTATTATTTAATTACAAATGTCATTAAAATTTCTAATAAACTTCCGTATTTTATAATTTATTTAAAAATAAATATACGAACACAGGCAACTCTCAAATTTAATTAATTTAACCGATTGAAACATTTTATGTTAAAGAATATAACATGCTATAAGTTGTCCTGTAATTAGAGCAAATGGACTGTTGGGAGAAATGAATGAAAAGGAAATTAAATTAAATAAAAGAAATAATGGTTTCCAAAAATATCCATTTGAAAATTCTTTAGATCACTTCATATGTATAAAGTAAAATGTCTACATACTCAAAAGAATTTTTTACATTTTTATATAAGAATATGATTTTTAATAACCCCAAAAGTATTAAAGAGGTACTGGGGTAAATTCTTTAAGAAAATAATACACTCTCATGTTATCAGAATGTAAAAATTTATGAGTGGTTTGACAATGTAGTAAAAAACAGAATAATGTGCAATTTGGACACATATTTTTTAAACATTTAAATAACAAAAACAAGTATTAAAAATTTAAAAAAAATTTAAAAATGGCATTTTGAAAATTTTCCATTTTTCCATTATCTCAATGAGTGTAGCTTTCGCATTAACATAACTCTGACCAAAAAAATTGTTTGAGATTAATGCGATAGAGGAACAGTTTTTCGTAAATTCCACCAATTTTGAATGATTTATGAGCCTCAGTTCGTTAGTAAACAGATATCGTGGCCGCCGTTCAAAAAAATCGAAGTGCGAGAAAAAACGGCTTAAAGTTTAGAGTCATTGACACTCGTTCACGATTTTGTCTGTATATTTTGTAATTTTCAAAACTTTGAATGGGATATGGCTTAAAATACTTTTAAATGATTTTTTGGAATAGTCAAATTTAAAAAAAAAAGAAAATTCTACTCATGTACCCCCTTAATTCTCATCAGGACATTAAAATTAAAATATTTTTTGTTTTTACTTCGCTCTTCTCGCATTTTTTGATTACTTAGTAATTGTTTGGTTATTGAAATATGGAAACCATTGTACAAGCCTCAATGCTTTCCATACGCAATGGATTTCATTTTTCCTGGGCTTCATTTTTAAAATTTGAATTAGCATTTAGGATGTACATATCCGATATTTTCCACTTATCTATTAAATTTTCTGAAATTGAGTTCAGTTCTTTCTCAGTCCGATTGGGCATCAGAAAAAATTGAACATCGGATGCACGTGCGTTTGACTGAGCCACCGCGATCAGTTAATAAAGAACTCGCAAAGGAGCGTCTTGTCAGTCTTGAAAAAACCGATTTTTATAATTTACAGAAAATCAACAATTCTTTACAGGTTGAAACTTTTAACAAACTGCAATAACGTCAAAACAAATATATTTAACCACCAAACAAAATACAAAACTGCAGTATGAAAATTAGTATATTCATTATAAAAACGTTTCAATTAAATTAAAATTTAGTAATTTAAAATATTGAAAAATATATAATTTTTAAGCAATCACCGCAATGAAAACAAAAGTTATTCGGACACAAAGAAGATCACTTTTATCTTCATATGTAGTTGTATTATATTTATGAACAATAGAAAGTGATTCATCAAACCGCAGAAAAGCGAAAAAATAAAAGAGAAACTAAATTTCCTTATTTCTCAGGGATTATGACAGTAATTTTTCTTATTGCTGCAGCTGTAGTGGTCGGTTCTGCTCCTGCCCATAGCGCGTCTCGTCTTGTTAAGGGTGGCAACACCGTTATCTCCTGTCCCGATTTTCTCTCAGTCTGCGACCCACATAACACTCCGCTCCTTTGGGATTAAGGAAATTTACAATCCTCCTTCCATCGTGCTCATAGCAGCAAACCTAGTCTGTTTCACGCGGGATGCTATGTTTCAGTGTTTTAGTATTCCTCGATGTAACCGCAACATGAGCGCAAAGGTCGAGGTTCATGATGGTATGGTATTCGCAGCACCACACCCGGCCAAAATTAAGAGCTTTTCAGTTTAGATAAAATTAAAACTGACTGAGGCAATCAACCAGTACGACTGTATATTATGCGCAAGCGCGTTTTTGTAGCTCGAAGTCGTAAAATCTACTTTCGTTGAAGGGGAACTTCATGTCGAATTCACAGAAGAAAAAAAAAACAAATATTCATCTCACCGATTTTTGAAAAAAATTATCAAACTTGTTAAAGCACACAGAAAGAAAGAAATATGTTTGATAGTTTACTCGCAACAATTTGTTTACAAAGAATTATCGTATTTTCATAATTATTATGTATTTTGAAAATTCTTCGTGAAAATGATTGCAAAGTTTCAATTAAAATGGTATTGTTTGGCTTAGCTTATCAGAATTACGGGGTTCGAATCACCCTCAATAAATAACTCACACTCTCAAATCACACCTCATGCTCATTTTCGTTGCAACTTGAAGACGGTTGTAGACAAATTGATTAAACTTCGAGGGCATATTTTGACCATTAATATCTTAAAACAGACACGAGGATTTTGAAAAATATTCATTGATTTTTTTAAGCACTTTTATAATATTTGAAGATTCAGTTTTTGAACTATAACTTTTCTCATTTCAACTTTTCTCACAATTCAAAATCGATGCACAAAAAAATACTCTTTGACTCGAAAGAATCGATTCACCTATAATATTAATACATTTATTGCAGGTATGGAAAATTTTGATGATTTATAATATTCACAAAAAGGAAAATTTCCAATTCTATTAAATTTGTGGGTGAATAAGTACCACTCTATCAGAAAAACTCATTTTCTCCAGAATAGTATCAAAGTCTGGACCTAATGTATCTGTTTTTTATATTTGTACACAGATAAAATAAATTCCACTTCTTACAAACCAAATTGTGTAATGAGCAAAATTTACACAAAGAAATCAGCACAAAATGCAAACTTCCTAAAAGCCAATTATTGGCTCACTACACAGTAAAAAGGAATACTTAAAATTGTTACATCTTAAAATAGTTTGGATTAAATTCAGTACAATTTTCTCTTAATTTAAGCAATATTGCTCTAAATTTAATACCACATTACCGTAATTTTAGAATTAAATCTTAAATTTAGAATCAATTTTACTTAAATCCAGATAAATTTTACTGAATTTAATCCAGATCATTTTTAAGTGTAACAATTTTAAGTATTCTTTTTTACTGTGTAGAGATATATATGGCCAAGAAAATTCAGCATTTTTCAAAAAATATATTTTTTAAAGAAAAATATCAACCCTTAGACTCCTATAAATTTTCCCTGATTTTCCCTGAGGAAGTGTAAATTGGCTTCGAAACATGTTGGAACCTTGTAGTAATATTTTTCTTGGTTATTATATCTGTCTCCAGTGAGCCAAAAATTTTATTTCAGGAAGTTTTCCATTTTGTGTTGATATTTTTATGTAAAGTTTGTTCATTATATAATTTAGTTTGTAAGAAGTAGAATTTCTTTTAATTGTGTACAAATTCTATTAAAATAATTTTCACAATTTCAATTTTTCGATGTTTAATATATGATGGAGAAAAAATATTTCTGCAATCAAAAAAAATCGATTGACCTTATAATAATACTACTACATTTTATTGAAGCCTAAGACAATTTTGATCATTTATAAATATTCAAAAATCTAAGATTTATGTGCACTTTTTGAAAAATAATTAATGCTTCCTCTATAAGAAAGCAATTATATTTACCAAGGAGCCGTTCATAACGCACTTCTTGAGGATTTGAAACCCACTCACTCCCATGTCTAACACTCAGTAACACTTATCTGAATCCACTCAAATTTTCAATTTTTAATTTATAAGTAAACAATAAACCGATATTAATCACAGTTTTTAAGGAATATATGGGTTCTGAGATGATAAAGCAGCGATATGTAACATCGACTTTCAACACACCCTCTCCCCTATATAACATATAGTAACGCTTGGTAAAAACCTCCCTTAAAGTTACGTAATGCTTGAATGGTCCCTAATTAATCATACTGAGGAAGCAAGGTGCTCATCAAATGAGCACCATAAAAATATAGACAACAGAAAAACACAGCAAATTTGAATTATTTTAACGAAATTTTTCAAAATTCAATTTTAGATAATTGCGCAATTCAATTTTATTTTTTGGTCTTCCAAAGTATCCTCTTTGATACAAAATTTTGAAATTGATGAAATTTTGAAAAATTTCAGAAACTTAAAATTTTGATAGTAAATTTGTTTTTATTTTTGCGGAAAAATTTATTTTTGAAGTTTTTAATAGCGTAGTAATACTTAGTTTGATAAGAAGACAAGTTTTCAAAATCAATGAGGGTCAAAAGCTAAATGAATAAGACATTAATTTTTCAAGTTTATTGATGAATATGTTAAAAAAATAAGAAAAATTAATTTTTATTTTTGTTAACATTCATTCATTTTTTCACACTTTTTTATCGTGAAATTAAGTATTAATGTGTACATGATTAAAAAAATACATATTTCTTCTGTGAAAATAAAAACTAAATTTAAAAAATAAATAATTTCTAAAGTTTTTGAAAACCTTTTCAATTTTTTATTTTATCTCAAAAGGACGCTCTAGAGTATTCAAAGAAATATACGAAAAAAATCGAATAGCACAATTTTCGGAAATTGAATTAGAAAAATTTCATGAAAATAATTTGAAAACATAAAAAATAAGCATGATGGCTTTATCGAAAGTGATTGGGATTCTCCGATTAATTTTACATAAAAATATATGGTTTCATTTAAGCTGATGAAAGGTACGCTAAGCACTACCATTTTAATTGGAACTTTGAAATCCTTGTTATGAATAATTGTAAAAAAATATGGAAACGCTCCGAAAAAAATAATTCCAGCAAATTAAACAAGTTAATTACTTTTTTCCTTTTATGCTTATTAAATTTTTCAAGTTTTAAAAAAATTGGTGAGATGGACATATTCTCTTGTTTTGAGTTTGGTTTGTTGTTCCCGAAGAGTAAATTCAAATATTTTTCATAGGGTAAAAATGAAACTGCTGTTTCGATGAGAGGATACAAAGTACTCTGGGTGTGTTCTTTGATAAATTTTCTAGGATGCAAGTTCTAGAGTTACGAATAGCCAAGTTCATGTATACCTTATCTTTTGCAACTAGGTTCGCGATGGATAATGCACAATCTAGTAAGAAAGGGGGAGGCGTACATCAACTTCACTGTAAAATTTGCGATAAAATAGTTGCCTCTATACGTATGTCCTTAAGAGAATTTGTTGATTTCAAATGTTTAGAAAATTATCCGGAAGAGATTATTTGAAAAATTATTGGTATTAATTAAAGCATTAAACTTTCTACATTATTAGAAAAATTTGGTTTATAATTCTCTTACTTTCAGTTTTAATTTATGGTAAATTAAAAGTTAAAAAGTATCATTGTCCTAGTAATCGTGCTTCATAAATCTTCCATTTACAGATATAATCATGAGTGATCAAATGTTTTTTGAAAATAAATATTTAAAGAGAAAGATGTGATACAAGAAAATAAATATTTAAACAGAAACATGTTGGTTACTGTTGCTATAATAGGTCTCTTGTTTGATGATGGAACTTTACTAAAAGAGCGAAAGTTGTTCCCATGACTGAAGTACATTGAAGTTTGTCAAAATTAATTAGAAAACAATACAAATTTCTCTAGGACGAAGAACAGTAGTTCTCATGAAACAAAATAAATTCAACTTTGAATAAATAACAAAATTAACGCACTAGTATTAAAATTCCCAGAGATTTTATTTTTTACTAAAATTGTAAATTGCTTACCATCGTCAAAATACGGGTTAGCGTGAATTCTTTCCGTCAAAACGAACAGAAGACAAGCTAGTCCTAGCAACCCGACCTTCATCGCCAATTATAGTAAAACTTAATTTCCTCGAACGATTTTGTAGCAGTATTTAGGCTTTACTCGTCAAGGACTCACTCGTCTTAACTCTTCTAGCTGTTTCGCGATGGTAACTCTCATGAAGGCGATCAGGATGCGAGTGACGTGGTGCCGGGCTCGCTACCTTTATATAGATGTGGGAGGCGTGGCTAAAACGCCCGTGAGGCAACCGGAAAAACGAGGAACGCCGCGCCTAATCTCGACGCAAGTTGACGGGGGAGGATGCACGACTTCCGAGATTTTCCACCCCCGCTTACACACCACATCCTAGCCGCCGCGCCGCGCCGTCAACTATAAGGCTGATTCTACACAAGTCGCAGTTGCTCGAGTCAGGGGTTGTAGTTTATTTTCTCTGTCTATTGCTCGTGATAAGCGTGTTGGTTAATCAATTTGGAAAATGAGAGAAATTCTTCTAAGTCCTTGCCCTCAATTTTCACGGCCCTGAAAAGTACACATTTAATCTTCAGTTTTGCTTTGAGATGAAATTAGACAAAACACCAAATTGCTAGGGTCTGTCGTAGTTTGAGTCGATAGAATTTTGTGAGATAAAAATAGTACGTTGTGATACAAGTGCAAAAAGGCAGACATTTGATGAAGGTTGTGAAGTTGTCTGAACAAGCCGGAAGCAAGTATTACAGGCACACGAGTGAAGACGAGTGTGCCTGTGATATGAGCTGTAGGCTCATATCACAAGCCTGTGAAGTTGATAACACTCACCTACATGTTATCAACTTCACAGGCTTCGTCGATGTCCGCATTTTTGCAGTCGTGTCACATTATACTTTTTGTAACGAATGCACAAAAGTCCGCGTTTTTGTCCATGGAAAGTATATGAGAACACATCCCAGTGGGCACCGGGACATCCTAAAGACGTCCTTAGGACGTACCTCTATGTCCTGTGACTAAACGTCTATAAGACATCCTTTGGATCTTTTTATGTCTTTAAGAGATCCTCAGGACGTCCTGAAGACGTCCGGCGAAAGACGTCTATAGGACAACCTTAGGACTTGTGTGCCCACTGGGATATAACTGAGCACAACTAGAAAATGACTGACTGTAATTTTCACTCGTGCGAAAAGTCCGTAGCGTGTGAAAAAAGTATGCGAAGAAAGTTGCGCATGCGCAGAATTTGTTTTTCGTATACCTAACCAAAAAGCGCCACTTCTCGTATACTTTCCATGGACAAAAACGCGGACTTTTTGTGCATGTGTTACAAAAAGAAACGTTTTGCCCATATCACAGACAGTTTTGAAGAAATCGGACTGCGTACAAAAGAATCTACGAGTCTGTTCTTTATTATGAGAACAAGAATTTTACGATTTGTTTTGGCAAACGACGTGGATTCGCAAAATCATAATATGAAATTAAAAACTTGTCAACTCAGATATAAAGACAGAGAGTCGACGTCACGTTACCTACGTTCAATGGTAAGAGATTGATGGTAACCAATAGTAATTTACCATAGTACGAAAAGCGACTGTTAGGTGCGGCGACAGAGTAACATCAGCTGTCTTTTTTCATCTGAATGAGACGATGAGTTTTTAATTTCATTCTATAATTTTGTAAATTGACGCCATTTTCCAAAGCAAATCCCAAAATTCTTGTTCTCAATAAAGAGCAGAGTCGTAGAGCTTTTTCTAAGCAGCTCGACTTCTTTGAAAGTGTCTGTGCTGTGCGTAAAAATAGTTTTCAAGTGTGGCTTGTGCTATCTACTGCCTTTTTCTCCATATTCTTCGTCTGCTTCGACCACATTTCTGCACTTCAGAAAATAATTTTTTCCAGCCTAAATATTTCTTTTATCTCCCAAAATCTATCGACTCGAGGAACCCGACAAACCTCAGCTATTTGGTAAGTCTGGTTTAATTTCACCACAACGCAAAGCTCAAGATTAAATATCTACTTTTCAGGGCTGGGAAAATTGAGGGCAAGAATTTAGAAGAATTTCTAACTATACACTACACGTAATGTCAGCTTCGAATTTATAATAAAAAGTTATATTAACGAAATTTTTTCAAATATATCTGCTTCAAGAATTAAAATTACCATAAACATGTCCTAATTCTAATATTGATCAACATAAAGCAAGCGGTAAATACTATATCTTTAGTTGAAACAAAACTAAGACACTCCTTTATTGAAAATAACCGATCGAATTCCAGCTAGATTTCCAACTAAAGAATTTACCACTATCTGACCTATTTTCGGATAGAATCCAACCAGAATTCGGCTATATTCCGGCCGGAAACCAGTTTAACTTTTTGATGGCCGAGATCCAACCGAATTCTGGCCAAATAGCGGTCCATTTACTCGTCGAAAGTTCAGCTGGAATCTTATCGGTTATTATTTTCAATAAATATCTCATGAGGTGAGAGTGAATCTAAAAATTAACCATGGTATTCCGAATGTTTTCTGAAATATTTTTGCTTAAACGTCGGATACCACAAGGCATAATTATGTAAGAGTGTGGCAGCTATAAAGTTGGGACACTTCGGTGTGAGCCCATTGAACCAGTTTTATCAACTTTATAATGTGTTCCTGAGACGACTCAACGACCATCGCGACTGCGACTTGTGTAGAATCAGCCTAACACCGAGCAACTGGTTGCGACGCAACTGGTACTTTCACTTGGCTACTCACTCACCCTTTGCAATAAGAGCTTTCTCTCTACCGGATTCACTGAAATAAGCATCTGGCTGTACTATCCACTAAAAAGTTGATATTCTATATCCTAATACTCGTAGTATTATATACTGTATAATACATAAATATGCGTCCGAAATGTAGCCAATTTAAACTTAAATCTATGTTTTTGTTTATTTGACTTTTAGCACCGAAAATTTATTTATGCATCAAAGAAGAGGTCGAAACTGAAGAAGAATGATATACTGTATAAAGTTCTAAAACATTGATATTTTTCGAGACGGATTGACCACTCGATTTTTGAGTGTATACCAGATTTCAAGATTTCAAGAGATTTTAAAAATTTAATGAAGACATGTACACCAGATTTTAAGAGTGGTTAGCCCCTCGGTATTTTTCAGAAATTTCTTATCGCCATCACATGTCTAATAAAAATGATTAAATATTGTCAAACTTATTGTCTTCACCCTCCGTAACACCCCTTATTTTCATTAACGCCGTTATACCCCTGGGTCCATTTTTCCCACCCCCCTTTATTTTCCATTCTAAGCTCTCAAAAAAGAACTGAAAAAATTCAGGGCTACTGCTCAACATCTTTGCTACATTATCCAATAGCTTTTAGAGTTGAATATTCAAAGATTTTTAAAATAAAAATTGTAATGTCTAAAGAGATATTTGAACTTGAAATTTCACTTTTGCCCAAATGGACCTAGAAGTGTTACGAAGGACTAATACGTACGGGTAATTATTTTCTTCAACTTTCAAAATAAGCTTCGCTGGGGCTTGGTGGTAGATCATCATAAAACGTCCATTTTGAGGTCAGAATCGTACTAACATTTCAGCAATGAAATTGCTTAAATCGTTACTGGAACGTTACTGCACTTTTCAGTAACGTTTGCCCGGTCAGGAGCGAATCTAAGGGGGTTGCCACGGGTTCAACGCCCCCTCCCCCGCCCATCCGTCATAAGAAAAGGAGAGAGAAAGAAGGGCAGACATATCGTTTTATTGATGCCTCCCCTCTATCTCTCACTCTATCTCTTTCTTGACTGTTTGCTCGTCTGAATTACTTGAAACTTCTTTCAGGTCATTTTAGCAATCTATAAGACTTCGTGCGAGCTATATGTGTCTGATTATCTCTCCCCTAGTGCGAAGAAGATTGAGCAACAAGTCGCCTTGAAGTCCTCCTGGGGCTGTTTTTTTATAGAAATAATGAGTCACAACGAGGACTTATAGATAATTCACAATGATGAAGTAATTTCATTGTATGGATCCAAGAATGATTGGTCAAACAGCAAGTTATTATTATTAGTATTAAGAATATTTGAAAATTAAGAAATTAATTTTTCTTCAAAGGAATGAGTTCCTTTACATAATTATCTCATCTATTGTGAATTGTTGGATTGGGTTAAGCAAAATGATGCAGATAGTTAAATCTTAAGACCTAGATTCGTTATAGATATTAAAATTTTGCTCTTTTTAAAGGCATGAAAAAACCGTATTTCAATGACGACCAAGCAACGGAGTGAGGATACTACTATTCATATTTATTGTTTTAAAAAATTAGAATATCAGACTTTTTTAAACTTTCAATTAAGCAAATTGATAAATCTAGCAAATTGAACGTTCAAGCTTGCAAGAGAAACCCTTTTTTTAGAGCTTCCATTTTGACATTTTTCTGTTTTGAAGTATAGTGTGCACTAATTTCTAAAATAAGTATGTAAATTTGGATTACAAGAGCTTGAACTGAAAAATCGTTTGTTTTATTGATACACTTCTTTTAAAAAACTGGCTTTATTGAAGAAAGTAGGAAACTTGGGAAATTAAAATGATTTAATAAACATTTAATAAAAATAGTAACGTCAAAGTAACGCTTTCCTTTTTTTGCAGTAAGAATTTTTAGAAAGTAGAGGAGACGCCCATAATATGAGATACGGCATCTTTTTTTGTGATTGTCGATAACTAATGGACACAATTTAGAAATTTATTGGTCATATTGAAGGGAATTTAATAAGCTTTAAGGTCCTTAAATGAAAAACCTAATAAAAATATTTTTTTCTGAAAATGTGGAAAATCGAAAAAAGTGCTTTTTGTAAAAACGGAAAAGTAGGCTCCTAATATGAGATACCCCAAGAAATCTGTAATGAAGTGCAAAGTAAATCAGTATTACAATTGGAAAAGTATACTTAGTGTTGCTTTAATTAAAAATATACTCCAAAGACTTATCTGCAATAATAGCCAACTCACTTTTAGCCAGTATCCCCCTTCATGCCTAAATCTCCGTCAGCATACTCTTATTATTTTTTTTTTTGTATGAAACTTTCATGAACTTTAATTTTGAATTTTCTCACTTTTTATAAGCGTGCAATACCTTCACACTAAAGCAACGATTGCTGTTCAAAAAATGAGTATCTAATTTGAAAAACTCTAAGTGTTATTAGGAGACCTACTTTTTGCGGTATCAAAATCACCAAACCTAATTAATACAATTAAGCAATTCAGCTTATCCCGTATTTTACTATTTAAACGATCTTTCTCTATTAGTACGTGCAGAATTTATTGTCAAATATTTATTTATTACATAATAAACAAGGTTTAAAAACTTGCCCTGTTTAGCATTGAAAATTGCCAATTTCGTAATTTTTGGTTTATAATAAGTAAACGCACGTTGCAATAATGAGTTTTACACAAAATAGATTTTCCCCTAAGGGCTATAATTTCATGATGGAACCAATAGCTAATATCTTTTAGTTCAGCAGAAATCCCGCTATCTCATATTAGGGGTCTCTCTTCTATAACGCGTTACTTTTGAGTGATTTGAGTGATTTTATAAATCCTTAATAAAGTGTAACATTATAGGTCAATTTTTTTGTTACAGTTTTGGGTTTTATGACCGGATTAAATTTTTCTAAAGGTTATCTTGTAAATAAACTGTGAGCATTCAAAAGACCTCAAGTTCGAAAAAAGTGTGTTACTGCTTTAGAGTTAAAAAATAGAACAGCTACTTCTTCAATGCGAACTCATGAGGAAGAGGAGCAGGCAAACAATCTGTTAACGTTATTGCGAAAATATTGTGAACGAGGGCTAGCCTTGTCTATGTAGGGGTTGTTATTCCAACTCTGTGGGTGGCATGAAGAAAGTGAGAGATGAAACATACGAGAGAAGAACAAATTCTGGCACGAGTAGACCAATAAAGCTCTTGCAGCGTAGGTGATTGCTGGGCTCTTGAGAAAAAACATGGTTTGTCTTTCATATCGTTTGAGCATCAGACTGATTGCCACAATTCAAGAAAAGGGATAATTTTATTTATTAGTCTTGATTACATCTACTCAAGAGCAAAGGAAATCTTTGACACGAGATACCGTAAACAAAAAAAAGTAATTTTGTCGTGTAAATTTTGAAACTGCAAGATTTACTTTTATACATATTACATCATGCATTATTTCTCAAGAGTGATCAACCCAGGAAATGAAGTTCTCTGATCAAGCTCAAACTCGCACAAAGTTTAGTCCTATTGTATTACATACAAAAAAGATTGATCAATTGAAGCACCAGCCAAAAGAACGTTCTATGAACCAAAATTGCTTTTATTGGAATCTATGTTCATTGTATGAAAGTGGACTCCAATCCAAAAAATTTTTCTTTATACATCATAGTACGTATATTATAGAATAAACTATGACATCGATCAAACTTTTATCAATTTCCGTTCACACTCATAAACATTTTAAATGTTTTAAATCTGCTAAATCCAGTTTACAAAATGTGGATAGTGAAATTTTTTAGCGATTTTATATTGATTCCAAAAAGTTTTATGCAAATCGGTGAAGAATAGGCTAAGATATCCAATACATTGGTAATTATGTTAAAATTTGTAAATTTATAAAATCTACGATTACTAATATATTATGTAAATTAGGCTCATATTCTTTAATATATTTAATTTTTGAGGCCTTTACTGGTTTTAAAAATGTGAATTAAAATTAAATTAAATATCTTATAACCGGACAAAACAAAAATGTATTCATATTCTTTAATATTAAAAGTTATAATTTTTCAGCTCATTTCTATAGGTTGCGACAAAAATGCGTAGGATAAGACTTACAGCATTTATCCTGCATCTGATATTCAATATCATGTCCTAATTGGCTTTTACGATCCCCGAGAGTACTATAACTTTTTTTAGCATTTCTATAATAAACTTTAAGGTACTACGCTCACAAAATACGATCTAAATTTCTATTTTAGAAGAAAATATGGATGATAAATTTTTCTATATATAACTTTTACACATTGGAAACCTAAGACACTTATCAGATGAAACGTTACACATCATACACATTTAGATTCCACAAAAAAACAAAATTAAATATCAACAAGCATATTAAAAAAAAATTATATATTTTTATAAGTGAATATAAAGGCAAAAAAAGTTTGATTTAAAAAAAATGTTCACTGTTCTAATCTGCAAAAAAGATCAAAACAAAAAAGATTTTTAGAAAATTATTTTGCACGGATGTATATTTTAATTTAGCAAATTTTTTGACGTAATAATCCCATTTTTGTCAAAATGTGGCTTATGGCCTTTTGCCGTGCAGGGAGGTGAACGAAAGGAGGTGGGTCCTGAAACAATCTATTGTGTTACGTTAAGTTTTAATTTTAAATTTCTTACAGAAAAGGGTATTTTAGTTCATCAAAATAATTTTTCCCATTATATAAAACAAATAGGTTATAATTTTCAAATTTCTATAAGATAAGATCAATTGACTATTGAGCAGGAAGGTACAGGTTATAAATAATCCATTTGAAGCACCCAATTAGAAATAGATCAATGAGATATCTTTAATTGATAGTAAACAGGCAGAATCATTGACATGGAGAAATATAACAAATATGAGTTTCGAAATGATCCAAATATGAATAATCATGCGAATTCTAAAATCTAATAAGGCAATCGGCCGACATAGAAATAATAATTAAGCGAGAGAAATTTATAAATATGCCGAAAGAAGAATAAAGTTTCTTTATAAAATTCAGCGCAATCATCTAGATTACGGAATAGATAAAATGATACTCGAGCACGAAATAAAAGAATAAAACAGTATATAATAAAAAACAGGTACTTATCAACGTGAACAATGACGCTTGGAGAAGAGATTCTCGATGCCGCTCGGAATTAGATGATCCGCAAATCGGTATCATCAGAAATCGAACGAAATTTGGAACTCCTATCTCAAATCATCGAAATGACAAATAGAATTGGACTAAAAACGTGCATGGAACCACGCTGTAATAAAAATTAACAAAATAAAGCAAAAACACTTCGAAATAACGACGAAAACGCTTTGAGACGAAGAGACCAGAGTTGCTACAAAAGTCCAATTTATAAATTCCAGGTCTTTTACAGAATTGCCAGGTCTAATTTGGAAAAAATTCCAGTCAATTCAATTCAATTTTCTACTACTCGCAAACTAATTTGCCGACCATTTCTGGTACTGTGATTAAAAAATGCAAATTGCAATAATTATTAAATTCTCAAGAACCAATTCCTATCAATTTGCAATTTGACAATCCTTAGCCAAAGGCGAAAATAAGAATGAAGACTTTAAAGGAGGTACAGCTAAAAAATTTCAGTCATTTTGTCAAAATTCCATTACTTTTACAGGTTTTTCAGAACTTTTTCAAAATTTCATGATATTTCCAGGTTTTCAAGGTTTTCCAGGTCTTGTAACTGGAAGACCTTGGAGACGAACCTCATTGATTCCCGCCAGGTGCGAAGAACGCAGTGTCAACAAAAAATATGCTCCTAAGAGCTCAAAAGGAGTTTACACAATTAAAGTTCGTGATCGAATGATCGGCCGCTCCCTATTTCCCTATTATCGAAGCCAACCTACTCGAAATGGGATAACGCTACTATCACGTGATACATGAAACTCGATGAACCGATATGGCTCTGGAATATGAATATTCCTTACTCAGTTTAACGCATATGATCATATTTTTTTTTAAGCTTTCTTTTCAGAAAAGGAATAAAATATGTAAGTTTCGAAAATGTAAAAATATGGGCTCAAGTCGAAAACAAAAGCTGAAGATATAAACAAATGGTTTTTCTCGTAAATTATTTATCGCAATGAAAAAAAATATAAGAATAAAAAATATTCCATATTTTAGGATCTAGAACTTTTATATGAAGAGTTTTTCCGAAAAATCAGTATTTTCGGAGATAATTGGAAAATTTGAATTGAGAAACACGAACACAAAATGACTACTTTTTTCATTCTATTTGACCCAAAAAGTGTTACTGATGGTAGAAAAGCAATTTTTTTCAACTAACTGGGAATGTAATTGAAAGTTCAAAGCGTCCGCTATTTGATAATAATGCATAAAAAATTTAATTGTTTATTAAAAATTATTTAAATGAAGAAAAAAGGTAGAGAAATGTGAGAAAAAAATTTTTTGAAACGTATGTATTCATTAAAAGTTACAATCAATTATTCTAATAATATTTAAAAACTAATAATAATAAAAAGATATCAGCACCCTGCAAACGATGAATGTGGTCGATGTTTTTTTGTATAACGTCGCACTGGTTGACACTACTGGTCCCGATCAGAAGAGAATCCCCACTCAGAGAAACAGTTATCTTGATACGAAAATATCGTCCTCTTGCGTGTTTTGTCTTGAACCACGTGAATTGGAATTTGCTTCAAGATTAGGTTAAGTTTGTCGCAAGAGGACTATGTTCGCTAGAAAAGTTTTCCTTTTGAGACAAATGAACAGCCTCTTAAGGCGAAACGGGAGTTTCCTGTAAGTCGGTAAAATGGTTTGTGCAAGATAACTAAAAAAATAATGCACATATTGAAATTTCCTTCTCGCATATTAACAAGTAATTCGAGTTCTATGGGGGACATCTCTCAAAAA